>CM033407.1:12489470-12636505 GCA_019426215.1 Buddleja alternifolia | reverse complement strand
CCAGCAGGTTCCTTCCCTTTGGTTTCACTAGAATTGTGCGTAACCATTTGTTCATTTAGCTCCAGCTAAATTAGTCACTCTATCGCATTGCAGTTAAGTAAACCCACTAAAATTAGGAAAAGGAATCAAGAGAGACTGCAAGATTAAGTCTAGAGTTTGAAGGGTGGCGTTCATGGTGAATTCGAGAGCTTCCAATTTCTCGATCCTCAAAATCATTTTGAGGACATGATCACGTGCAACTTTCTTGTTATCACTATATTTCTTTCATCTGGCTCCGAAGAGCTCTTCGATATCTCATATCGAGCAGTTCGACTATGTCTCCATAGAGCTCAATCAGGTGAGCAGGATAGCTCTTGCAGTGGGCATCTTATCATTGACCTTTGAAGATCATTAGTCATAGAGTCCCGCCATGTATCCTCATACCCGGAGGTCGCCTTACCCTTACCCTTTTTTCACGGCTTGGACCTCTTCCTCGTTAGCATGTGTTCTAGCAGGAGATACCCCACCGGGATCAGCCTCCAAGACCTATCCCAGTATAGATTCCATATTGAGGACAATCCTCAAATTTCTTCAAGCCAATCCACATAATTGGGTCCAGTCAGGGTATTCTTCTTTTCTAGAGTAGAATTGAAAGTGGTTTGGTCATAATTTTGAGAGAGATAACGAGAAAATAACGGTAGAAATAAACCAGATTTCTTATGATGCCTTGTTTTGACTTAACCAAGAAAAATTAAGGACTTAAAATTTATCTTGGCTCCCACTTGCATTTTTCGAATCCCACACTCCCATGGGTGAAAATCGGTATGAATCAACATTGGGCATGAAAATCGTTCCACAAAGCGGTATTTTTGAGGTCCTTGACACCTAATTCTAAGCTAACGTGCTATAATAGCAAGTGTACTATCGTGTGTAGTAATAAAAGTTGATGATGAATCCGGACTCGATTCTCGAACCACAAGGACTTAAATTCTTCTTTTCTAGTTCAAGATTTTATAACGATAAAGACAAGTACAATTAACTTAAAGTAATTGAATGTAAAATGCATACAATAAGAACATGGTTGCCCAAATGATTTTAAACAAATATGTAAAGGATACCTAAGGCATCCCAGCTAGGTCCAAATTGATCAAATATACTTATAGAGGTTCTTGTTGAAGGATTACACTTATATTGTTATGGTGAAAACTCCTAAGGTAGAGAATAACCGATGTCTCGCGTATAAACTCCTATACTTAGATCGTGATTTCCCAAATATCCCTATCCGGAAATCTAACCACTAAACATGCATTAATGTACTAGAGGGAAATGTTGTCCAATTCGGTCTCAAGTTCCCATTTGAGGCTAAGACATAGATCTACAACTTTGTAGAAGGAAATGTTGTCCAATTCGGTCTCAAAATGTACAGAATTATCGCTCGAATGTGGTAGGAGATGCATAAACCGCCTAAGTGTTGAAAAACATGTTTGAACTTGTTTTGTACATCGTTTTTCTTCCCTTTTCTTCATGTATTCTCATTTATTACCTGTATTCACTTAACACACTTATTAAATGCAAATGTGACATGATTTAAGCAATAAGTGAATCCAAATCATAAGAATTACGGTCTTAAAAACACGTAAAAACACCTCTTATCAACACCCCCAAACTTATCAATTGCTCGACCTCGAGCAATAAGAGCTATATGGCAAGATCAACATCATTCAATGGGAGAAAACAAAACAACTAACTAACTCACTTTCGTGGAGTAAACGATTGCACTTAGCGGGTGCAACAAGCCTTTAAACCTTTGAGTTACTTCAAAGGACGAGTTATAGTCTCGTGAGGGTTTGCATGCGATATACCCACAAAATCTAACAAAATTTATCCAACCAAATCAATACACCTCAACATGATCAACAAGAATGAATGGCATAAAATCAACCTTTTAAAGTTCACAAATATATATACATATCAACTACTTTTGCTCATGTGACACCAATACTTGAAAAGACTCCCTAGGGTGTAGTGAAAAATAAATCTAAGGTATTATAGTCGAAAGGCATCCTTACCAAATTTTGGACATTAATCCCATATCTATCAACTTTTGATCAAACATAAAGCACAAGAATTATAGAAAATCTCATAGCCATTTAAATTTCATTATCTCAACATTCAACTTTCAATTCGTATGAAATTTCCATTAAATTCATTAAGGCTAGATCATGTGCAATGTTTTATTCCATTAGACTTTCTATGACACCCATGTAACAAGCTTTAGATCAATGACTCCCAAACTAGATAGTTTTGGGGCATTAAGTGTAGAGACACTCCTAAGGATTTAATCACTCGAGTGTCAAAGGCCACGAAATAAAACGAGATCTTTTAAACAATTCACTTCTTTTTGCTTGAGCTTAGCTCAAATTAGCATAATAGTACAGTATATAGGCATGAAACTTTTCACCTCCAGTACGTATTAGCCTAACCACTTTTGGTCATACCAAAATTCAACCTTTTCACTTTATTGTTTAGCATATAAAATTACTACTCAACTTATAACCTTACGAGAAATCTAAGTTAATATTTCCGGGAAAAATTCCTTAAGTGTCTCAAGATGGTTATCCTCTCAACTCCTCTACCCTCGATTTATGTGCATTGTGAATCATCTAAGGAAATCAATCCTAGTCTAGTGTCTCCACGAGCAATTTCAAAGATATATATTCCATTAAATTCAAATTATTTCAAGAGATCATGCCATTTTTCCAAGTCAATCAATTTCAATGCATCAATTGGAAGGACTAGATTTTTTTTTATATATAAAAATATATATATATATATATATATGCTAAAAAAATATTTCACACTATACGACACCCCCAAACCTAGACAGAAATATATAGATCATGAATGGACCCCCAAACTTAAAACAAACATTGTCCCCAATGTTGGAGAAAAATTTGAGTAAGAGAACACTTCACCATAAGGGGTGCTGAAAAGCAAACCCGAGTTCTCTTGAGGATATTCTGTCCCAAGTTTAGCAACCGCGACTTAGTTGAAAGAGAATCCTACTACAAAATCAACATGTGCTATCCATATGATCCGGTTAAACATAGCATATTTTCCACAACACAAAGAAGAAAAAAAACAAAATAAAATCCATCAATAATAAAAAGAAAACATAATCCCAAAGGTTAATCAAAATTCAAAAACAGACCACAAATAAACATCTAAGATAAAAAAAATTCAGGAAATGAAAATAACACGGGACTAATCGTCAAACATGGCGTCCACATCATCATGATCCCCTCCACCCTCAACAGGCTCATCATCTCCTAAAATATGGTCATCGTTAAGCAAATCATTGGAACCATCGACATGCTCAAGAGAATCAACCCGAACAACTAAAGCACCTGCACCTACATCGGGCATATCATCTTGCGGAGGTGTATAAGAATGCGAAAAAGTAGGCGGCGAAGAGTAGTCGAAAGGTCCCCGGCCCATAAATGCATCCTACTCCATAAATAATTGTCTAACGTAAGAACAACCTTCATTCATCATGGTATGCATCTCTGTCCTTAATAGCTGCCGAAGGGCATCCATATCAAATGATGTAGTGTGGCTTGATTCTGCACCATGAGCAGATGAAGGTGGACGAGAACGCTTAGGAGGAGGGGGAGCGTGTGGAGTAGCGGCAAGCATAGTGATGGATGAACCAGGTGGCTCGGGTCGCTCTAGAGGGGAAACTTGAATTCTATGCTTGTTACAGAGAGCAGTGATAAGGGAGGGAAAAATCAGAGGATTCTTCTTTGTCGACTCTACTCCCATCCTCTGTTGTGTCGTCTGATCAACTACCCAAGCAAACTCATTTTTGAACTTCTTCAACTGGTCTAATAAAGAATCAAAGATCAACTTTGAGAAGTCAATAGTTTTGCGAGTCATGATAGAAAAAATGAGAGCGGCCCTTTGTTTATTAGCTTCTGACTTATTAGTGCTAGGAATGAGATTGAACCGTATAAATTCAAGCCAAAAGGTGGCCTCCGGAAGTAAAGCTCGACGGGGGAGATAGGCCTGGCCCGATGGCCAAATCTCACCTTCCTTTGCTATGACCCTCATTAACTCATCCATATCGATTTGTAGGTGTCCCCCGTGATAAAGAGTAGTGTATTCACACTGTTGAGGCTTAGGAGTACCTATAATCTCCCGAATCTTTCCGACATCATATGACACCGTGGTATGGCGAACCGTGTGCTCAGGCTCACTATATCTCGAGGCTGTAAGTTCATGAAATGCCCCCGCACCAAAGAATTCCTGAACCAAAGGGACCCAAATAATCTCGGGCTTACGACAAAAATATTGCAAGTGATGAAACTCAACCAAGTTCCGCACCGAAGGCTGTCCCTGTGTAACTAAGTACTTCTCCTTAATGATATTTCGATGGTGGAGGCATTGACAGATTATTTGGACCTCCGGATCAGAGAATCGAGGGTCAAGGGTCGGAATAGTCGAATCAATGGGTAGTTCAGGGTCGTTAGATGACCCTTCTCCCACTTTCTTTTTACTTTTGGATTGTTTGGAAGTGTGCTTCGGCATTTTTTTTTGTAGAAATTTTGGCAGAGTAATGACGTTTAATCGATATACCAAATTCCCGATTACTCCCCCGAAAACAGCAACCCACACAACAATCAACCAGAAATCACCCCAAACCTTGAAATGTAAAATTAATTTCCACACCAAAACGGAACTATAATCACAAATGTAAATTCAAATCTGTAATTCCCAAATTCATAACACAGCCCGATGATTCTGTATTTCAAAACTGAAATTGTGCACAAACAATCCTCCAAATCTGTAAATCCCGAAAATTTCCCCACAATTGAATATTCACCAAGATTAAGCAACAATTTCAGGCCCGAAACGAAAACACTGATGAAAGATAACTTTATACTGATTGAATAATCGGAAATGAGCAAGAACACAGCTATTCACTCACCTTTTGATCGAGAGAAAACGGACATTGCAGTTTTACGGCGGCAAATTCGACGGCGAGTGGTGGAAGACGGTGGTTCGGGCAGGTCCAATGGTGGCTTTAAGGTGGAGATTTGATGGTTGTTGCTCGGCAGTCGGAAGAGAGAGAGAGAAATTTGAGAAATAGATCTAATTTTTCAGCCAAGGTTAAGTTTATACCTGCGCGGCGCCCGGGCGCGCGTATATCGGCGCCTAGGCGCCTCAATGCGAATCAATTGAATACTTTGAGTTTTACGCCGCGCCTGAGCGTGTAAGGGGGACGCCTGAGCGTCGTGGGCTTGGCGCCTGGGCGCGATATGGGGCACGCTTGGGCGCGGGAATGCGAAAGGAATTGGACAAAAATAGCTCTCGTGGCGCCCCGGCGTAGGATTTTGACGCCTGGGCGCCTATGATTAGGCGCCGGGGCGTGTAGTATCGTACGCCTGGGCGCGGAAATGCGAAGCAGGTCCTGTACTGAAGAAAGAGGCGCCTGGGCGCGGGAGACATGGCGCCTAGGCGTGGATGTTGCTGTGTTGCAAATTTCATTCCATTTCCTGTAAACAAAAGGAAAAATAACAATTCACACTAAAATTAACACAACTAACAAAGATTAAGCAAGAGTAATCAAAATTAAACGAAGCAAACCAAACAAAAATATGAGAAAAGAAGGAACTTGGGTTGCCTCCCAAGAAGCGCTAGTTTAGAGTCGGTAGCTCGACGTGAGACAAAGAGTTGCTAAGGATCCCGGAGGGGTATGGTCACTTTATCCCTTGACCCGTCAATTCCAATGTAATGCTTTAACCTTTGGGCGTTTGTCATGAAGGTCCGTCCATTTTCCGTTATAAGTTCAATAGCACCGGAGGCATAAACACGAGATATAACAAACGGTCCCGACCATTTTGACTTGAGTTTCCCGGGAAAAAGTCGAAGGCGAGAATTGTATAGTAACACTTTGTCTCCTTCGTGAAATTCCCGAGGAATGATACGCTTATCATGCCAAGTTTTCGTTCGCTCCTTGTAAAGCTTGGCATTCTCATACGCTTGATGGCGCCATTCCTCAAGTTCGTGCAATTGGAGTAAACGCTTGGTACCTACGAGTTGGGAATCAAAATTTAGAAATTTAATAGCCCAAAAAGCGCGATGTTCGAGCTCAACCGGCAAGTGACATGCTTTTCCAAAGACAAGGCGATATGGGGACATGCCAATCGGAGTTTTAAACGCGGTTCTATATGCCCACAAGGCGTCATCTAGTTTAAGGGACCAATCTTTTCTAGATGCGTTAACCGTTTTTTCAAGAATGCGTTTAATCTCCCGATTTGACACCTCCACTTGACCACTCGTTTGGGGATGATATGGGGTTGAGATTTTATGCCGTACCCCGTACTTGTTCAATAAGTGTTCGAATTGTTTGTTGCAAAAATGGGTGCCCCGTCACTAACGATAGCTCTAGGAGTTCCAAAACGAGTGAAAATCCTGTTTCTTAAAAATCGAGTAACCACCCGAGCATCGTTAGTTGGTAAAGCCTCGGCTTCGACCCATTTGGAGACATAGTCGACCGCAACAAGAATATACTTATTAGAACAAGAACTAGGGAAAGGTCCCATAAAATCAATACCCCACACATCAAATAGTTCACATTCAAGCATGTTATGCAATGGCATTTCGTGTCTTTTAGAGATGTTACCTGTTCGTTGACACCTATCACAAGATTGAACATACAAAAATGCATCTTTAGAAAGAGTAGGCCAAAAGAAACCTGATTGAAGCACTTTAGCCACTGTTTTAGAAGGTCCAAAGTGACCACCTACCGACATATCATGACAATGGGTGAGAATTGATGCTGTTTCCTCCTCAGGGATACATCGTCGAATGAGGCCATCTGCACAAATCTTAAATAGATATGGTTCGTCCCACAAATATCGCTTCACATCAAATAGGAATTTCTTCTTTTGATGATAAGTGATATCCGGAGGAAGAACTCCCGTGACAAGATAATTTGCATAATTGGCATACCAAGGATCGTCATTATTGTGTATAGCATACAAGTGCTCATCGGGAAACTCCTCACAAATAGGTTTATCATACACGCACTCGGGGGTAGGAGCCTCTATCCTAGACAAGTGGTCGGCAACAACATTTTCTACTCCTTTCTTATCCTTAATTTCTACATCAAATTCTTGAAGAAGTAAAATCCACCTAATGAGTCTAGGTTTTGCATCCTTTTTGGCAAGTAAGTATTTTAATGCGGAGTGATCGGTGTACACAATTACTTTATTCAAAATGAGATAAGCATGGAACTTGTCAAATGCAAATACTATGGCTAGTAATTCTTTTTCCGTGGTTGCGTAATTCATTTGTGCATCATTTAAAGTCTTACTAGCATAGTAGATGGTTTGAAATACCTTATCCTTCCTTTGGCCAAGGACCGCACCCACCGCGGTGTCACTAGCATCACACATCAATTCGAAGGGCAAACTCCAGTCGGGAGGTGCCATGATGGGAGCGGATATCAATAGCTCCTTAAGAGTCATGAAGGCCTGTAAACAAAGGGAATCAAAATTGAATGGTGCATCTTTGACAAGCAAGTTAGATAACGGCTTTGCAATTTTGGAAAAATCTTTGATAAATCGCCTATAGAAGCCGGCATGACCAAGAAAGCTCCTCACGGCTTTCACCGATGTAGGTGGAGGAAGCTTTTCTATTACCTCAATCTTGGCTTGGTCCACTTCAATCCCTTTTTGGGAGATTTTGTGACCTAGTACAATCCCTTCCCGGACCATAAAATGACATTTTTCCCAATTCAAAACAAGATTTGTTTCCTCACAACGTTTTAGAACACGGTCCAAATGATCAAGACATGTGTTAAATGAGGTTCCAAAAATAGAAAAATCATCCATAAAAATCTCAAGGAATTCTTCAACCATGTCATGAAAGATCGCCATCATACATCGTTGAAATGTGGCCGGGGCATTGCATAATCCAAACGGCATCCGCCTATAAGCGAACGTGCCATAGGGACAAGTGAAAGTTGTTTTCTCTTGGTCCTCGGGTGCTATGGCAATTTGGTTATAGCCGGAATACCCATCTAGAAAACAATAAAAATCATGTCCGGCTAACCTTTCAAGCATTTGGTCAATGAATGGGAGGGGAAAATGGTCCTTACGAGTCGCATCATTTAACTTGCGATAATCTATACACACACGCCACCCGGTAAGCATTCGAGTAGGGATTAATTCATTGTTCGCATTTTCTATCACAGTTATTCCGCCCTTCTTGGGTACTACTTGAGTCGGGCTTACCCATGCACTATCAGAGATAGGATAGATTATACCTGCATCGAGTAGTTTTATAACCTCTTTCTTTACCACCTCTTGTATTTGTGGATTTGACCGTCTTTGTGGTTGGCGTGTAGGTTTTGCGGACTCCTCCATGAGTATTTTGTGCATGCACACCGCTGGACTTATGCCTTTTATATCCGCAATTTTCCACCCGAAGGCTTTTTTGTTGGCCTTCAATACTCTCATGAGTCGCTCCTCCTGTTCTCCTGTCAAAGAAGATGAGACAATTAAAGGTAGAGTCTCATTATCATTTAAAAATACATATTTCAAATGTAATGGTAATGGTTTAAGCTCAAGGATAGGGGCCTCTTCGATAGAAGGGCGAGGAGGAGCCAAGAGTGATCTTTCTAATTTTTTAGCTCCAATGACGTGGTAAAGAGGTGGCTTCTCTACGCTAAACATGGTTTCCAATTGTTCTTCACTCGCTGAATCGACATCCATAGATTTGGAAAGACATGTCTCCAATGGGTCGTCTACCATTTGTGCCTGAAAAGTCTCATCAATCAACATATCAAATACATCGATGCGTAAACATGAGTCAGGATCACATGGGTGTTTAAGCACTTTAAAAACATCAAAGGTGACCTTTTCATCTCCCACATTTAAGGTTAGCTTACCATTGGCAATATCGATTACCGCCTTACCAGTGGCTAGGAATGGTCTTCCTAGGATCAGGGGTACCTCAACATCTTCCTCCATATCAAGAACCACAAAGTCAACCGGGAAGTAGAACTTGTCGACTTGAACGATTACATCTTCGATTATTCCCCGTGGTCTCTTGATTGATCTATCGGCAAGTTGGAGGCTCATTGAAATCGGCTTTGGATTACCAAGGCCCAACTTTTTGAAAAGAGAGTACGGAAGGAGGTTGATGCTAGCTCCAGAGTCACATAAAACTTTTTCGAAGGATAATGGCCCAATCGTGCAAGGAATAGTGAGACTCCCAGGGTCTTCAAGTTTCATTGGTAATTTATTAAGCAATACGGCGGAGCATTCCTCGGTTAGGCATACCGTTTCGTTTTCCTCCCACTTTTGTTTGTTAGATAAAATATCCTTGAAAAATTTCACGTAATTTGGCATTTGTAAAATTGCGTCTATAAAAGGAATATTAATTCTAACCTCACGAAGAATTGCTAAGATCCGAAGGAAACTTGGATCCATCTCCTTTTTTTTCTTTCTATGTGCATTTGGAAATGGCAGACGGACCTCGATGGGAGGATGCGTTGGAGTTGAAGGGCCCGTGGTGGAGGATTCAGGAGGTGGCGCCTGGGCGCGGAAATCGGCGCCAGGGCGCTGTGACTCGGGCGCCTGGGCGGGACTCGACAGACGCTCGGGCGCATCAGTGCGAAACGAATTCTCCTGATGTGATGTGTTGGGCGCCTGGGCGCCACATTCGGCGCTGGGGCGCCGTGACTCGGGCGCCAGGGCGTGATCACCGGGGCGCTCGGGCGCGAAAGTGCGAAGCACTTGTTCACTGTGGGTTGGTTCCGGCGCCTGGGCGTGGTAATCTGGGCGCTCGGGCGCGCATGTGCGAACAACATCATTTGCTACATGTTTGCCACTTCTTAAGGTAATAGCATGGCATTGCTCCTTCAGATTATTTTCCGTGTCACTTGGTAGAGTTCCCGGGGCTCTCCCGCTCATGGAGGAGGATAATTGACCCATTTTTGTTTTCATATCCTTCATCTCCATCATTAAATCCTTCATCATAGTATGGAGTTCGTTGATTGCTGAATCCGATTTCTTTATTTGTTCATCGAGACGCTCATCGGTTGTAAGAGGTCTTACTTGCCTTTGTATGTGAGGATTACCTTGCCTTTGAGCTTGGTTATTGTTGAATGGGGGCCTTGGTGCTTGATATACGCCGGGATGGGCATTTTGTGCCGGATTGGGCCTCCTTGGAAAATTTTCGGGCACATGGAAGTTCAATTGAGGTCGATTAGCATTTCCGACATAGTTTACATTGCCAACCATTGTTTCCAAAGCAATTTCTTCGCCCAACTCTTGAACACAAGCAACCTTTTTAGTGGGTGTGACTTCTTCATCATCGGGATAGAGTTCATCTTCTCGAGCTAATTGCTCAATCTTGTCCCACACACTTTGGCAATCGAGCCCAAGGAGATCACCACCGGCGCCGACATTGAGCCTATTTCGGATGCGCGAACGAACTCCATCATGGAATCGTAATACTTGCTCACTCAATCTTAGGTTGTGATCCGGGCATTTTCGGAGCATGTTTTTATATCTAGCCCATGCCTCGGCCAAGGACTCATGATTCCCTTGCTTAAACTCTTTAATATTGCTCCTTAGCTCGTTGATTTTGGAAGGTGGAAAGAATTTGCTCAAAAAGGCATCGACCAATTGTCCCCATGTTGTGATGGATTGGGGTGGTAGAGATTTGTACCACATGGTCGCCCTTTCCTTTAATGAGAAGTGGAAGACTCTTAGACGAATTGCATCGAGATCCCGTGGATGAAATTGGGTAGTCATGAGAGTATCGTCTAAAGTCTCCAAATGCTCATGAGGTGATTCATGGGGCTCTCCATAGAAGGGTTCGCTTTGCACCATGCTAAAGATGTGTGACGGAATGTGATAATTTGGTGCAAAGAAATTTGGAAAGACTACGGGCCCCGGTATAGTGTGGACCCTTGGAGGTAGACTTTCCCGGACCGATGGAAGTCTTTGAGGAGGTGCCGGTTGCATAGCTTGGAATAGATTTTGCAACCATTCCCTGTTTTTCCGGGAGATTTATGTCGGGAAAATTCCCATTTGGATTTAGATTGTCGGCCATTTCTCGAGCGCGTCTACTAGATCGAAGAACACGCTCTATCTCCGGCTCAAAATTGTATAGAGGCTCGTTAGAAGAGCGGGTCATGCACCACAAATTACACCTAACAATTAAACACAAAAAAAAAACAAAATTAGAATAATAAAATAAAAGAAAAGTTAGAAATAAATGAAGAACTAAGAATTATGAAAATTTAAACGAAAAATCAAAAACTAAAATGAACAAGTCTCCGGCAACGGCGCCAAAAACTTGACACGCTAAAAGCTAACGTGCTATAATAGCAAGTGCACTAGTCGTGTGTAGTAATAAAAGTGGATGAGAAGTCCGGATTGTTGAACCACAAGGACTTGAATTCTAGTTCAAGATTTTATAACGATAAAGAACAAGTACAATTAAAATAAATTGAATGTAAAATGCGTACAATAAGAACAAGGTTGCACAAATGATTTTAAACAAATATGTAAAGAGAGACTAAGGCACATGCTAGGTCCAAATTGATCAAATATACTTATAGAGGTTCTTGTTGAAGGATTACACTTATATTGTTATGGTGAAAACTCTTAAGGTAGAGAATAACCGATGTCTCGTGTATAAACTCCTATACTTAGATCGTGATTTCCCAAATATCCCTATCCGGAAATCTAACCACTAAACATGCATTAATGTACTAGAGTTCACTCGATTTGAATCGAACGACTTCACCCGGGAATCTTTACCTATGTCTAAGGCAATTCCTCATTAGTTGCGGGTCATGATGTGAATTTCTTGCACCCTAAGTCAATTTTCTCCCGAAATATTAACCTAGGCATAAGATTCTAACATATAGTGATTAAGTATATGCAAGATAGACAAAAACACAATTCACATCACATAACAATATAAGTATAACCTCAACAATTATCTATTATAAGCATATATTTCAATTTGACCTTACATGGCCTTAGTCTTATGAAATTAGTTCATAATAGATAATATGAAAAACAATAATGAGTAAATACACATATTCATAGACATGAATGAAAATGAAAAGACCATAAAAACTCCCTCTAAGTAAATGATGATAGAACTCCAAGTGAATATTCTTTCTCCAATGATGATAATGAATCCAAGAATCCTTCTCCCTCTCCTTTCTCTCTAATGGATCGGTCCCTTCCTCCCCTCTTTTTCTTGATCAAGAATGAATGCAAGAGATGATTAGCTTTATAGGTGTAGATTCTTCTTCCTCCCATGTGTTGTTCCTCTCTTGTGTCCTCCATTACTCTAAAGTGTGTAGTATAAAATTTCATAAAGTAAATCTACCAAGAAACACACTTATGACACTCCCCCTCAACACATGTGCTGAATTATGGCTAAAAGTGATTCCTTCCCATCATAAAGAGCTGGAATGTAGGCTGAAAAGGAGTAAGATTCGGACTGTCCACGCTTAGGCGTGACTAGGAAGGCGCTAGGGCGTGTCCTGGCGCATATACTTCTCTGTTCGGCGCAACAATCGTATTTCCTTCATAATTATCTCTATAGACCTTCGATTTGGATGATTCAAGTTCCCATTTGAAGCTAAGACATAGATCTACAACTTTGTAGAAGGAAATGTTGTCCAATTCGGTCTCGAAATGTACAGAATTATCGCTCGAATGTGGTAGGAGATGCATAAACCGCCTAAGTGTTGAAAAACATGTTTGAACTTGTTTTGTACATCGTTTTTCTTCCCTTTTCTTCATGTATTCTCATTTATTACCTGTATTCACTTAACACACTTATTAAATGCAAATGTGACATGATTTAAGCAATAAGTGAGTCCAAATCATAAGAATTACGGTCTTAAAAACACGTAAAAACACCTCTTATCAGTCCCCAATTAACTAAATGGGTTACAACCTAACCGGTTTCTGGCCCATTAATTATTTGAGGTGATATCTAATGTCAATTTATCCAATAAACATTTCAATACCTTTCCCCATAGTTCACCAAACCGCAATCGAACAGGTTTCTAAGCTCGTGAACTACCCGAGTTCATTCCCACTAACTCCTATAATTTAACATTTGAATTTCACCTTGCAACCGAACAGGCTTCTGGGGTGAAATGTGCTTCGATTAAGGCATTTCATACACTGAATAAAATTTTAAATTATTTCTAAATGCATAATCCCCATAAGTGGGAAGCATTATACATTTATTGAAATTTTAATTTTAGAAAGCTTAGTGGAGGGAGAGGATGTCACACATCCTTTTCTAACTCGGTATTATTTATTTGAGAGAATTTAATTCGTCAAAAGATTTTGGTCTCACTTTGCACATTATTCAATTTATATGGCGCTTTTATTCTATATTGATCATGCATAAAAATACTACTAATAATCATGCCTTTCAATATAAATAATTATGGAATTTAAATAAATAAATAAATTCATCACTTGATCATGGGCTTTTATTAGAGGGCCCGAGCCAATGGGCCATCTATTAAACATTCATGGGCCTTTTGACTTTATCAATTTTGAACAATTTCATCTCGATTCCTAAAACAACTCGTGTATTATTTTTAAGAATATAATAAATAGCTTCAAATTTGATAACCCATTATATTAAAGGTGAAACATATAATCCTAAGTCCATGATTAGTGTTACAATCACATAAGACATGCTTGCAATATTTAATACATGCTCGCAATATTAAATCACTTATGTTGATTATTAAAATTTTAGTCAAACTAAAAAGTCATTTATAAAATTTCCAATGTTTTATACATTCACATTTTCAATTAAAATCATTCTAGTCCAACTAGATGACTTAGATGTACGAAATTAAAATTAAATACATCTACCTTTAATTAAAATAATATTAGTCCTACTAATAGAATACATAAAAATATGGAATTCTATTTTATTTTATTATGATTTAAAGCCATCTATTATTGGAAATATTTTTATTTGATCAAAGAATTAATTATTAATCTCTAAGAAAATAATTTATATTCCTTATTCAAAATTAAGTAATTTCCAAGTCGAGGAAAAATAAGAATATTTAATCCATAAATTAATTATTAATCTCTAAGAAAAATAATTAATTAAGTCTAATTAAATATTATATTCCAATTAATCTTATTGGGCTCGATTTCATCAAACCCAAGTCACCATTCTTTTGGTCCACTTGGATTCAATTTAATTTGGCTCAAAATAATTAATTAGAATAACATGCACGCTTTATTAATTTCTTATTGGGCTAAATTTAATTTAAGTCCAAATCACCAATCTAATTGGCCCATTTAGATTTAATTAGATTAAGTCCAAACTAATTAACAAATCGAAATTGGATAATTTTCAATTAGGCTTGATTTAAATTATTCGGGTCATCATCCTTTTGATCCACCCAATTAATTAAAATCACCCAAAACCCAAATATCAATTTTGACCCAAACATAGCCCGTTTTAAGACCCGAATCCATGACCCAGTTCAACGAATTGGGTGTCAAACACACGACCCGTCGTGCCATGCACACGGCCCGATGGGCCGTGACTGGGTGGTGGCCTGGCCACGTGAACAGCTGCCAGTGCTTCGCGCGTTTCTTTCGGGGCTTTTGAGCACCGTTTTTCCTCGGTATTTTTCAAATTTCAATATCATCAAATATTCCCAGATTTATAATAACTAAAAACCAAAAAATTCTAGGCAAAAACCATAAAACGCAGATTTAAGAAAACATACAAACATACTTAAAAAACACATAACTTGCAATTCTTAAATCACGTAAAGGAGATTAAATATGCAAATCAGAGATTGGCTCTGTTACCACTGTTGGGTTTTGCGTAAAAACACATAAACGCAGCGGAAGAATTTCAAAAATTTAATTTAAAACCCAAAAGTGTACTCTAATTCGCATAATTGAATCTCAAACGTGCATTAACGAGTAAATTCGACTTACCCATTGAAGCGAGGTGGTAGGAGAATCCAATTCTTTTTTTTAAACCTTAGATTGATGAACTTCTTAAATTCTTCAACCCTCGTGTTCTTCAATTCTTGAAGTTGTAGATGAATCCAACAACAAATCACGTTGCCTCTAAATTATCACGCGCGAATTGATGACGAAAAATTTCTTTCTTGTTCTCTATAGGGGCGATGACTTTGGTGTATAGAGAGGGAGGATATTTTTGTTCTTCTATTCTTTGGAGAGTTACAATTCATGTAATGTCTTCACTTCTCTAGGTTAAAGTCAAGAGAGCCCTTTTATAACTCAATGACTTGTTAACCAAAACAAAATAAAAGAGACTAATTTGATCATCCAACCTAGCCTAATGGGCGTCCTCATGGACGCCCCATATAGGGCCCGAAATTCTTTTGTTTTGTTAATTTCTTCATTCAATTAATTATTTATTTTATCCAATAAATAAATATATTATTTAAATAATAAAATTAATTAGATAAATTAATTCATTAATATATTTCTCTAAAAAATTAATTAATAATTAATCTAATCCAATAATTAATTATCTTATCCAATAAGCAATTAATTATTTAACTTATCCAATAAATTAAATATCTCCAAAATAAAATAGAAAATAGAAAATAGAAAATCCCTTTTTCAATTTTCTTCATCAATTCTTTAGCGCGACTCTTTAGGTTCGTTTCATTTGGCAATGAGAGGAAACCAAAGGAAGTGGGTAACACTTAGCCAGTCATGTGGCCCACTTCGTAGCCCAAATGAAATACGATTGAATGGATCATTCCACAACCTTTCAATCGTAAGTACCGTATATGTATAAAGCCTTCATTCACGTTCCCCGGTCAAGTGAGAGTCATGGTTATGTCAAACTCACTAGACTTGACCATATGTATAAATTATAATAATACGAGATCATTGAGATCGATTTGGTGCCTAGCACAATCGTCTCATTTGCTTTGGCCAAAGACTTTGATCTCTATTTATCTATAACTACATAGGGTACATTCTTATTCACTTATGAGAGAAGAAATCCCTCTTAGATATCTGCTAAGACTACCACTTGCCTATCAAGTCCGCATTTCGAGGTTGACCCCACCAACGGGTGAATTTGGTCTAACTACTCCAGTGAAAGACTTGACGTCATAAGTGCATTTTTAGCCTGATACTTCAGGTCAAAGGTTCACATATACCTATTACGCATAATCAGTTCTGTCATTGACAGTCACAGAGTGAAAAACCATGTGACAGAACCGATGCGAGTCGTGTTCGAGCATACCAGTTCCACTGATGTGCGTACAATCTTAATCTCCTATCATCCCATGATTCTAGACAGGCACTCCCATGTCTGAGCTAAGATTGTACAAGTATTTGAAGTCTTTATTTGTCCATTAAAGACTTCACATTACTTGCGAACTTGTTTTAGTAATCAAGATCGATCTCTCTAGTGCCACTCTTCCTATCCCATAGGAAGTAGAGGGATCACACTGAAAACATGGAAAAAATGTTTTACACAACTTATAGATGCAGATAAGAATTATGTGAAAACTTAAATGATGCCTTTTATTATAAATAATATTTAAGTTCAATACAAGATAGATGCCCTATTCATACTATCCTCTATGGCATCTGAGGGCATAATCCTAACAGTAATATGCTAGGACTCTCTTAGTCTGCGTACATAGATAGGGCACTAACTAGGTTCAGCATGGAGTAATCCAAGAAGGAATTTCTGCCTGTCAAACATGACCTCTCTCTCTAAGTCAATGTCCCTTAAGACGCTTGAGGAAAGAGATAAGATATCCAACATACCTTATGCCTCATCCATTAGGAGCATAATGTATGCTATGCTATCTACATGACCAGACATGGCTTATGTACTTAGGGTGGCAAGTCATTGCCAGTCTAATCCAGGGATGGATCACTGGAGTGGCGTGAAGACGATCCTCAAGTACTTGTGGCGTACTAACAATCTCTTCCTTGTATACGGTGGAGTAGAATTGGAACTAGAGTGCTACTCAGACTCTAGTTTTCCGTTAGACATTGTTGACTTGAAGTCAATATATAGATTCGTGTTTGTACTCAACAAAGGAACGGTAACTGGAAGAGCTCCAAGTAGGATACTACAACTTATTAGGATTATGCCCTCAGATGACATAGAGGATATGTAATATAGGGCAAAACGATTTGTAATTGATTTATATTTTGATTAATAAAAGACATTTCTAGTTGTTTCACTTAAATTTTATTAGCATCTGTAAGTAGTGTACAACGTATTGTCCATGTAATCGAGAAAATCTTTCTACTTCCTAAGGGTTAGAAAGAATGGCACTAGAAAGATTAGTCTCGATTACTTAAAATGTTCGCAAGTAAATAAAGAGTCTAAAATGGGCAATAGAGACTCGGTAACACTTGTAAAACTTAAGCTTTGACATGGAAAAGTGTCAGTCGAACTTTATGAGATAGAGTGAGCTTATGTTGTAGACACATTAGTGAGATTGATGTGTTCGAACTCGACTCGTATCAATTCAATCATATGGGTTTTTCCCTCAATGATAGTCAATGATAAGAACAGATTGATTGTGATAGGTATGTCTGAACTTATGACCTGGGGAATTAAGTTGAATATGCACTCACAACGTCAAGTTTATCATTAGAGTATTTAGATCCAATTCACCCGTTTGGTGGGGTCGACCTTGAAATGTAACTTGATGAGTGAGTGGTAGTCTTAACCAATTGCCAAGATGAAATTCGTTCACTCATGAGTGAATGAGAATGTGTCCTAGGTACTTATAGATAATAGAGATCAAAGTCTTTGGCCAAAGCATTAGAGTTGCTTATACTGGGTAAGTAAGCAAGCTCAATGATATCGTATTATTATAATTAAGCATATCGTCAAGTCTAGAGAGTTTGTCTTAACCATGACTCTCACTTGACTGGGACACGTGAACGAAAGATTTATATTCATATGGTATTCGCGATAGGAAAGGTTTTGAAATGATCTAGTCATTTAATCCCATTTGGGCCACAATGTGGGCCACATAACTGATTAGGTGTTACCCACATCCTTTGGTCTCCTCCCATTGTCAAACGAGACAAACCTAAAGAGTCGCGCTTAAAAGTTTTACAAAAGAAAATTAAAGGGAATTGCTTTGGAGATAATGTTGATATTCAATTATTTATTAGATGAAATAATTAAATGAATGGATAAGAGTAATTATTAATTAATTCCTTGGAGAAATAAATTAATAAATTAATTTATCTAATTAATTAATTAATTGATTATATATATTTATTAATTGGATAAATAAATATTTAATTACAAATTAATTAAATACATACAAGACCAACACGGGCTAAGTGGGCATCCATGAGGATGCCTATCAGGAGGACGCCCATTATGGGATTTGTGTGACTTGGTCATCAAGTCATGTGATACCTAATCGACTTTAGTCACATTGTGAGCCTCCAAAGCATCAGAGAAAAATTCCCTACGCCCTATCCTACTCTAGATGTCCACTACAAGGGGAAAGAAGGAGAATTTTCTTCTTACAATTTCGTGCGTGATAATTTAGAGACAATGTGCTTTCGTTGTTTGAATCAACAATTAAGAAATCGATTGGAGATATTGAAAAATATGGAGAATCGAAGGATTGACGAGGAGAGCACCAAGTTCAAATCTGGAAATTTCGTGGAGCCCAAATCACCAACCACTTGGCTACAACGGGTACATTTAGTAGTTTTTAACGATTTGAATATGCAAATCGAGATGACCACCGTTGGAATTTTATTCCGCTATGTATTTCTCATGTTCCCTAACACAACTTGACTCCATCATGAAGCTTGAGTACATAATAGCTGCAGAGGTCGTAAAGGAGGAGGTTTGGATGAGAAACTACATCCAGGAGCTGGACGTTGTTCCATCTATTGTTTATTCAATACGATTATATTATAGTGGAGCTGTAGCTCTTGCGAAAGAGCTGAGGTCTCACCAGAAATTCAAGCACATCCTTAGGCGATATCACTAATAGATGCGACTTTCGAGTGGAACGAGTCGACTCAACGAAAAACATAACAGACCCCTTCACCAAACCCTTGAGTCAAGTTGTATTCCAAGGACTCCTGAAGAGGATGGGCCTTCGGTATATGGGTAATTTGTTGTAGGGCAAGTGAAAGATTAATAGTGTTAGGTACCAAATGAGCCATCTAGTCACTTGGCTTGAGCTTGTAAAAACTATGGCAATCATGTTTTATATTATACCATTTATTATTATGGTGATAAAGATCACTTGGATCACTAATGGCTATGGGAGCATTCACGCGCAATGGGTGGCGATTGTGGAATGCTCTCGAGGGTTGTGATCGTAAAACGCAATGCCAAGTTATAGAGACTATGAGTGATGGGATATCATCATCTTGTCAAGACTTGTTTGTGTGTTTCATTCTCATGCGAGAGTGACTTGTTCTATGGGCATTGACCTAAGGGTCAGTGCATGCACAAAGATCCATACTTGGGAGGGTATGAGATTGAACAACCCCGTTAGTATTCCATGTTTGTTCGTATCGAACATGGAATCCTAGGGTTGCGTAAGTGTGAGGTTAATCCTTCTTGACCTAAGATGTCATGGCTGCGACATGTATTGCCCATTGCACCTTGATATATTTCATGATTCCAGGAGAATCACGAAATGGAATACGTTGGGTGTAGTCTGGAGGTATGACGAAGCAAGTAACATCAATAGGGGATCCATCCAAGATAGAATACTTGGAACTTTCCCATGGTATTGCATAAGCTAAATGATCGAGAACGTCTGTGGCCAGAGCAAAGTCTTCAAGAGGGTTTTGGTGGTCACTGTTTGGTAAACAAGGTCATTAGAGTTCCAACACAGTCATAGCTTCTGAGTTATTAGAGTTTTGACTGATGTCCAAACTATAAACTCAAATGGGAAAGTGATAAAGGGATTCGACTCACACAAAGATCGCAATCCGGATAGGTTTAATGTTCATCATTAATATCTATGAAGTTATAACAATGTTTCTAGATATCGAACCTTAACCAATAGGTGCCTTGAATTAACTGGGTGAGTTAATTTAAGGCCTAATTGATTATTTTGCTAAATAATTAATTAAGACAATTTGGAATTCTCTAGCCTTTGGGGATATGACCTATTGCTAGATTATTAATAAGACTAAGGTGTCACTAACTAAACTTAGTGTAGTACCTAGGTGAATTTAATTCTCGGTGAATTAAGAGGGAATTAATTAACTGTAATTAATTAATTGGGAAAGAAATAATTATTAAGTGGAGTTAATTAAAAAATTTAGTCTTATAATTTAATATGGTGTATTAACTAGATTATTAATTAATTATTAGTTTAATTAATTAATTAGAGGTTTGACTCAAAGAAGGAAAAACATACTATTAGTGATTGAGTCGGTAGCTGTACGCGCCTGCAGAGGAGGAGCTACTGGGGTTATAAAATCTAGTATGCGTTATCCCCTCTAAGCATGCAAGACAAAATTTTCTCTCTTATTTTCTTCTCTACATTAGAGCCTATAAAAATCTATTCTTACCTTTTTCTCTAGAAGCCATATTTGATAGTCTCTAGGCTAACACTGAAAGAGATCATCGAGGGTACAAGCTAAGGTATGGATACTGTTAGAGAGACTTTGCATAGTTAGAATGTTGAAGCAGACAAAATCCCGGGGAGGAATTTTTGGAGCGAAATCGTCGGCCCTGTTGAGGAAGAAAGGAGACGAATGTTGCTGTTACGGTTTCTCTATCCATCAGCGACAGATTAACTAAGTGGTATCTCATTGTGAGCAATACAATAAGATTGGTAAGTTTCGTGATAAACACCTTATGAATGTTTTCGCTAATTCGACGGTTACATGTCTTCCCTATGTTAGTGTTAGATGACTGGATAGTCATTTAGTGGCGCTGCCAAACTTGTAATAACACTTGAATACTTGTTTTATATATCAAACCTTTCTATTTATGGCAATTTGTCTTTATCTATAAATCTATATGTAGTTGATAGAGTTCTGAGGATCATTGAATGGCTACGAAAAAGGTTGCGCACAAGTAGGCGGTGACTGTAGAATGTTTTCTAGGGCCGTGATCCTAAACTAGTTCCAAGCCATAGAGACATGAGAAAAAGGGAAACAGTTTCGTAAAGTCTTTCTCATACTGCATCCTGTAATGGGTGTGCCTTATTCCATGGGCATTGATCAAGGATCAATGTATGTACAGAGGGTCTACACTTATATAGTGTGAGGACTGAACAACACCACATGATTCCATGATTGGTTCAGTGTCGAACTTGGAATCGTAAAGGTTACGTAGTAGAGATAATCCTTAAGACCTGAGATGTTATGGTTGCAATAGGTTTGGCCCACTGCACTTTGATCTTATTTCAGATTCCAGGAGAATAACGAGAGAGGATAAGGTAAGGTGCAGTCTGGCTGAACGACGAAACAGATGACATCGAAAGGAAATCCATCCACTGTACAGATACCAGGAGATTTCCTATGCTGTTGTATAACATAGATAACTAGTGGAAAATCTCTGGCCAGAGTATCAAGTCATTAAGAAGAAGTGGTGATTCTTCTTAGATGGAGAAGGTCACTATGATCACAACACATACATAATTATCTGAGTTACTCGTGTTTCGACTGAATCCAAACTCTAGACTCGGATTGGGAAAATAATGGAAGGAGTGACTCATACGAAGATAGTAATTTGGGGAGGTCCTTCATTATAACCATTTAGATCTAGGTCTTCATATCGATGTTACTAGACATTGTATTATGATCGGTGGGAGCCTCGAGTGGAGTTTGGTGATAAGATTCGAGACCTTAATTAATTGTCTGTGCGACAATTATTTAAAACCTAAGAGAAAGGTCTCATTGCTAGCATATAAATGAACGTAAGAGCTCACATACATAACTCAAGTATGAACCTCTTTATGAAGATGTTAGTTCTTTAGTAGAATTAACTGTGTGGAATTAATCCTTAGTGGATTACATTAAGTGGAATTAATTAAATAAAAAATTAATCCTATGTGGATTAAATTGATTATTTGGTAGAATTAATTGAATTAGATTAATTAATTAGTTTCATTAATAATATAAGTGTTAATTAATTAATCATATGTGGGTTAATTAATTAAAGTCAGATATTTAATTACCTTATGCAGGTGCATTAAATAAAGTATCCAAGTATCTGATTATTCCTTGGTGGAGTAACTAATTAAATAAGAAATTCAAATTATATAATATATATGTATGTGTGTATATATATATATGAATATATATGTATCTTTCTTATGTAAGAAATAATACATTAATAAAATTATAAATGAATTAACATATTTCTTCAAATAATTAATTCAATATAATTAATTTTAAGTATCCAATACTTAAAATATTACCACAAGAAATATTCCATATTTTCTATCGATTTTTCCTTTTTAAACGTGACTCTTTAAGTTCATCTATATTTGGCAATGGGAGGATTCCATTGAATGTGGATCCTACCTAGCCAGTCAAGTGGTCCGCATTGTAACCCAAATAAGATGAAATGATTGGATCATCTTTACTTTTCCTATTGTAAATACCGTGTGAATACAAACTCTTCGTTTCCTTATCCCGGTCAAGTTAGAGTCATGGTTTTAGGTCAAACTCACTAACTTGACACTATGCTATATTTATAATAAGTCCATATCAGTGAATGCTTTGGCCAAAGACTTTTAGATCTAACTTACTTATAAATGCATAGGATAATTCCTCGTTCACCTTTGAGGGAACAAATCCCATCTTTGATATCAGTAAAGACTACTACTTGCCCATTAAGTTGCAGTTCGAGGTTGATCCCACCAAAGGGTGAATTGGGTCTAACTACTCTAATGACAAACCTAATGTCACAAGTATATTTTCAACTCTATTCCTCAAGTCTAAAGTCCAGGCACACCTGTTACAATATAATCAATTATGTCATTGACTGTGACAGAGTGAAAACCCATGTGACAGAATCGATGCAAGTCATGTCTGAGTGCCTCTATCTTCATCAGTGCACCTATGATGTGAGTTCTTCACTACTTTCTAGTGATTGACAGACACCTTTCTCATCAAACTCACATCATACAAGTCTTCATGACTTTCAATGCCTAATTGAGAATCATTGACTTCCAGACTATTTTAGTACACAAGTATCAAACTCCTCGACTTCCTTAGAGAGTTAACTCTTGTGTTCACGGACTTATAAATGATTACAATATATAAATGCCAATGTAATTGTAAACAACTAATTGCCTTTTATTGATAGAATATGAAACAATTACAATTTAATAATGTCCTTACATTCTCTAATCCTCTAGTGGAATTTGATGACATTAACATAACAAAAGATTCCTTAAATCAATTCAATAAGCAAAACATAGGAAATGTCTGATTTGCTAAATCAGTGATGGATCCCATCTTGGTCTCTCATGTACCTCGACACATAATCATACTATACCCAAGATATCCCACATGACGATTCATGAAGGAATCATGAGATAAGTCAAAGTATAATCGACTATGCTCAAAGTAACATTGGAAGCTCAAGTCCATAAGGATTACTCTTATGCCTACGTGATTATAGAAAATTCCATATTTGATCAGGATAACCATTTTAGGAACTTCCTGGCAGGGTTGTTCAGTTCACTCATTGTCCAAATGAGAACCCTCGTGTACATCTATGCTTATGGAACGAGGCACGTTCTCCAAGAACTATGTGCACAATCAAGTCTTTTGGGTCTTTGTCAATATCCCTCATCTTGACGGACCCATCATCGACTTGGGACCTTTTAAGAATCACAACCTTAGAAACATATTCCATCATCGTCATTCCCGATGTCCGATGATGTCCCATAGTCATGTGTGATTCAAGGGACTTTGTTCTAAGCATATAATAACAATTGAAGAACAAAGAATGCCATAATAAAATTGACTTTATTCATAAAAAAAGAATGTCACATAGAGTTTATTACATAGTAAATGACACCCAAAATTGGCGCGCCGGACATCTATTTTAACAATCTCCCACTTGCCCTAGAGCTAATTGCCCACATATTTGAGGCCCATCTTCCCTAGATGTCCATCAAACACCTTTTGACTAAGGGGTTTGGTGAGTGGGTTTGCTACATTATCTTCCGAGTCTACACGCTCCACTCGAACATCACCTCTCCCAATGATCTCCCTGATCAAATGGTATCGCCTTTGTATGATTTCTGATGAGACCTTGGCTCCTTTGCTTACACAATAGCCCAATTGTTATCACAGTATACCGGTACCGAGTTAACAATAGTTGGAACGACACCTAATTCATGGATGAAGTTTCTCATCTAAACAGCTTCCTTTGCCACCTCTGAGTCAGCAATGTATTCTGCTTTGGTGGTTGGATCAGCAGTAGTTGGTCGCTTGGAACTCTTCCAACTCACTGCTCCACCATTAAGCAGATAAACAAAACAGAAACCGATTTTGAGTCGTCAATATCAGTTTGGAAACTAGAATTTGTGTAGCACTCTAATTCCAATTCGCCTCCACCGTATACCAAAAACAACTCCTTAGTTCTCTTAAGATACTTGAGGATTATTTTAACGGCAGTCAACTGCTCTTCACCGGGATTCACCTGATAGCGACTGCACATGCTAAGTGCATAAGCTACATTAGGCCTTATACATATCATCGCATACATAATGCTTTCAATGGAGGATGCATAAGGTATATGAGACATCATCTCTCTTTCCTTCTCAGTCTTAAGGCCCATAGTCTTGGAAAGAGTGATTCCATGTCTCATAGGCAAGAATCCTCTCTTGGATTCTTCCATGCTAAATCTCTTAAGCACTCGATCTATGTACAAGGATTGGGAGAGTCTCAACATCCTACTCGATCTATCTCTCTATATATCTTCACACCGAGTACGTAGGAAGCTTCTCCCATATCCTTCATGGAGAATTGATTTGACAACCATACTTTTGCTGACTGCATCATCCCTATATCATTTCCTATCAATAGGATATCATCAACGTAAAGTACTAGAAAGGTAACCGCGCTCCCACTAGCCTTCTAGTACACACACGCTTCATCAACGTTTTGAATATAACCATACTCTCGTATAACATTATCAAATCATTTGTTCTAGCTTTGAGAAGCTTGTTTCAGTCCATATATGGACCTCTGGAGTCTACACACCTTAAGTTCACTTTCCTTAGATGTAAAACCCTCTGCCTGCTGCATATATATTTCCTTAATTCTCCATTGAGGAATGCAGTTTTAACATCCATCTGCCAAATTTCGTAGTCGAAATGTGCAGATATGGCTAGAAGTATCCTTATGGATTTTAGCATCGCCACTGGTGAGAAGGTTTCCTCATAGTCAATACCTTGTCTTTGAGTAAACCTTTTCGCTACTAGACGTGCCTTATAGGTCACCACCTCTCCATCAGCTCCAAGCTCTCGCTTGTTAACCCACTTGTAGCTTATGGGTTTTATCCCATCGGCGGGTCTACCAAGGTCCAAACCTTGTTGGAGTGCATGGAGTCCATCTTGGATTTCATAGCTTCTAGCCATCTTCCTGAAGCAATGTCCAACATCGCTTACCTATAACTCTTTGGATCTATATCCAAAAGGGAATCCTTTGGCTTACTTTCTTACAAATGGCCGACCCATCTCTCGGGTGCCCTTGGAACCCTTTCGGATCTCCTCAGAGGTGGTGTGCTTTCAGGCTGTTCTTTATGAATCGCTTCTTGTGTGGTATCAGGTGAGCTCGTTTGTGGTTCTTGAGGTATCTCAGTGCTTTGAATTTTCTCGAGTTCTACAATCTCGTGATTCCCATCTAATGGAAAATCTTTCAAGAAGGTCGCATTCCTTGAAACAATCACGGTTTGTTCCAAGGGATTGTAGAAGTAATATCCAAAAGAGTCTTTCAGATATCACAAAAAATTACACAACGTGGATCTCGGATCCAGTTTGTCTCCCACTTGCTGCTTGACATAAGTAGCACATCCCCACACCCTTAAGTGTTTATATGAAGGTGTCTTACCATACCACATTTCATATGGAACCTTAGGCACACTCTTAGACGGCGCCCTATTCAAACAAATAGGGTGCAGTTGTCAAAGCATATCCCCACATTGAAGAGGAAAGTCTAGTGAGACTCATCATGGATCGAACCATGTCTAATAAAATTCAATTCCTTCGCTCAGCTACCCCATTCAATTGAGGCGTGAAAGGCGGAGTCCACTGCGAGAGAATCCCATTCTCTTTTACATAATCCAAAAATTCATTGGATAAGAATTCACTTCCTCGATCCGATCTAGGAGTCTTGATACTTCTACCAATTTGTTTCTCTACTTCATGTTAAACTCCTTGAATTTCTCAAAGGATTCTGTTGGTCCCAAGTTGTATACGAAAGGGTCTAGAAAGGGGGGGGGGGTTGAATAGACCCTGAAGTCTTTTTCGACTTCTTAAAAGTTCGTATCACTTTGAAGTATTTGAACGCTTGACAAGTTTAAGCGCTGGATGTGGCGCTTGAGAAACGTTAACTTAGACTCGGTGATTTCAACGCTTACCAAAGTAGGGCAGAGTTTAGTCACTAAATCAGAGTTAGCACAGCGGAAGTATTTTATAGCTTAGCGTTCGGTTAGTTAATCGAAAGTAGTCGCTTAGTTGTTTTAAAACTTTATCAGAATGTATGCAATATGAATAGTAAAGCAGTAAAACAATGAATGCTTAAAGAGGTAAATGACACAAGATATTTGTAAGGTTCACTGGGTGATGTAATCCCAGCTACGTCCTTCTTCTCGTTTATCAGGGAGGTTTTCCACTATGATGATTATCGAAGAGTCACACAGAGACTTCTACAAGATAGAGGGAGATTGGATATGATCTCGGAACTCCTTGGTCACACAGATTTCAGCTCCACTAAAGACCTTCTATCCCCTTGCTTCTTTCACTCAGAAATGGTGCAAGTTACTCTTGATCTCGGAACTCCTTGGTCACACAGATTTCAGCTCCAATAGAGATCAACTTCAACAAGCTTCTTTTACACAAAAATATTGCTTGCAAGTCAACCAGCTTTCTCACTCAGATGAAAGGTGTTGATGGTTTTGGTCACGGGTTTGTTTGTTTTTTGGAAAGTTCAAACAACTTGGGGATATCTCAATGGTAGTGTAGGTTCTTCTTAAAAAGAGATTTGAGATATGGGTGACTGTCTCTGGAATATTTGTGAAAAGCTTATATGGATATTTGGCTATGATTTTCAGTAAGCTTTTCCTTCAACAAAGTAGGTATTTTTTTTTTTTTGCTTTTTTTTGTGTGTCTCTTTACTTGTTTGTTGAAAGAGCTATTTATAAGGTATTGGTGGTTTTTGTCCGTTTGACACGGTTGGAGTCTCGTTTCCCCAAACATTCCTTGAGTTCAGACATTTCTAACTTTGGGTATACTTAATTAGTTAGGCATGTTCTTGGTTTCATAACTTCTGACAGTTTCGGTCAAAAGAATGGCTTACCCATACGTTATAGTGCTTATATTTTAATAGCACTTATCCGACTTTTAATGCATCTTGTCTTATTTTCGTTGGAAATAATTCGTCCGTTTGATTCATGCATTTTTAAGTCTTTGGATAGTTTTGGGTTGAGTTTTCAGGTTACGTTCTTTGTAGGTTGTGTTGGTTTAACCTTTTGGACGCTTGCTGAAGAGAATAGTTATTCTCGTGTATTGGACAGACGCTTGGACTGATCCTGAGTTTCTTCTCTTTATTTCAGACGCTTACTCTTCAATCTTGTCTTGATGGTCTCACTGAGAATTCCGTCATTTCACTTGATGTTGAGTATTCGGCCTGAGTTATCCATTCGTAGTTTGAGCACTGGGATAATCCCTAAAGCGTTTGACGGACGCTTCAAGATATCTTTATCTATCGTAGCTTCAGACGCTTGATCTTCACCTTCATCACTTGGTAGACTCACCCAGAATTCTCCTAAGTGATTTAGTGTCACATACTTAGTCTAAAGAATTCTACAAAGATAAATACTATAAGCCTAAGATAAATAAGCTTTCAGGTACTTATACATAACATTCTATGAAAGCTTTTACACTTTTTGGGGTCTAACAGGAAGTCCTATTTGTCATCATCAAAACATCTAATATGAAATTCCTAACAATTTCCCCCTTTTTGAAGATGGCAATACTTATTTAGTTCAAGCGTTAGATACCTAAAGTGAAGGTTAGCGTAAGTTAGTAAGTTAGTTTGAGCTTTAACGAGATGTTTCAGCTGTAAAATGCATTTTATATATATATTTCATAGTACAGGCATTTTACAACTAAAAAGAGAGAAGCACAAGTAAAAATCAAGATCGTGACTTGATCTTGTATCTCTTAGTCATTTCAGCACGGATTGCTTCAGTTATCTGATCTTCTAACGTCATCATCGTAGCATGATCTTTACTGATTATGTGCTTGTTTTCTTGAATTTGTCGTGCCTTAAAGGCAATGAAGTGTTTATCCCATTCCTCTGGACTGATGCCTATGTATCGTAGGCAAATTCTGAAGGTTTGGTCGAAGTCAGACATTTTTCTTTCTAAGGCTAATACTGCTGGATCAGATGGTTCTGGAATTGATGCTCTGAGAAGAGGAATGTCAAACTGTTCAAGCAGTGCTCTTGAAGGCAATGGAAGAGTTGGATAGAGCACTCTGGGAGTTTCTTTCTTATTGGACGCTTTAACCGATGTAGTTACCCAAGAGGGATAGGGATACCTTGGTTCTGTACTCAGTGTGAGAGAAGTATCAATATGTTGACGCTTGGATGGTGGAGGAGGAACTTGATCTTTAGATGTTGACGATTTCCTCTTTTCTCCCTTCTTTTCCCCCTTATTGCCATCATCAGTCTGTATGAAATGCTGAGTAAGAAGACTGACTTGAGTAGCAATCTGAGCGACAGAGGCCTCAAGAGTGGTTAGACGCTGGTCGAAATGTTCTTTCATGACCAGGAGTTGAGCGTGATTAGCGTCTGTGAGAGAGGTCTCTAGAGCCGTGAACCGGTCTTGTAGATCATTGGTTAAAGGCACATGACTTGCCTGAGTAGCTGTAGATAGTTGCTGTATTTGAGTGAGGCATTCAGTCATGGACGTTTGAGCGTCGGGAATTGCAGTGCTGACTCGAGGCTTAAAACGAGATGTGGGTTTGAGAGGTTCAATAGGTACTTGATAAGTAGGATCAAATACTGTGCCTCGAAGCTCTGGGGCACTGTTGGACTCGGTGGATGTAGTAGAGTCGGATTCAGTTGGACTGGGGGAATGAGGCGCTTGAGGTAATTCTAATAAGCGCTCAGGAGCAGGTAACGTGTCAGCTGGTGCTGCAGTAAATTCTGATTCTATACGGCTAAAGTCCGTAAACCGAAAGTCCAAGCTGGCAAACGGCTCATCTGCATATGGATACGTAGCAGTCTGTAGAAGTTCATTCAAATGTAGAGTGGGGAGATAAGTACCTTGAATGAACGTTCTGATAGGACTATCCAGAGCCCTGATATACATTGGCCCGAGGATATCCAGCACATGAGTGGGAAAGATTTTGGAGGGCGCTTGGCAGATGGAGAATAAGGCATCTGGGCAATAGTGTTGTGAGAAGCCAATTAGCCGATCTGTTGGGAGAGTCTTCGGTTTCCGAGAGTCGGGAACGTGGAGTCGGTAATACTCTTCCAAGTATGGGTAGATGGCTGAAGCAAGCGCTTGAGATCTTTCTAGCAGCGACAAAATAAAATCATAGTGACTTAAGACTTCTTGTCGAATAGACGGAAGAAGTGGATATCCTCTGAAGGGATTGATCCGAGAGCCATTCCACTGTCGCAGATTTTCTGTGAAGATTTTGTCGAATAGGGAGACTGGAGGCATAATTGTCATCATGAGAGAAAGTTGTCTTCATAGTGGCTATGGGTGAAGTTCAGACAGGACAGGGGAGAAGAACCGCTGGTGGACGCTTGATTAGCAAAGCGTAGAGAAGAGTTGGCCAGTTTGTGCAACGCTTGTCTTAAGCGGTGTTCGGGTTGATGGCGGATCAGAGGCAGCTTCAGAACGGGTCCAAGTCTATGTTGGCGCTGCGTTAGCATGTAGCGTGCAAATTTGGTCTTTTTATCATGAATCCCTATTCTGAACAAATGGGGAGTGCTAACCAAGTCTTCAAATTTATACGTGTCCCCCATGTAAGCTTCAGCCCATCTTATCTCAGTCATACAATACTCAGTTCCTGCATTAAGTATAGCACGAAATCCTTGGTGATGAATATCACAGATGGATTCAAAACGATACCTGTCTGGTTGGTAGTTAGCGTTCCAGACGCAGTCAAAATATGCATCGGTTTCAAGTTGAATCATCTCGGTCAGTGAAGCTGGACGCTCACCGGCATGTACTCCTTTATTCTTCCACAGGAGGAGAGGATTAGCTGAGCACTTGTTTTCCCTACTTTTTACCAGTGTTGGGGAGTGAGAATAGCCTTCTCTGTTTAGTAGCGTTTCCGTTGGGTTCACAAGCTTATCCTGACGCTCATAGGCTCTGATGTTGTAGTCTCTGAGAGCGAAGCCAGTGGGTTTGCTTGTCCCACAGTCCAGATAATAAGCTAAATCAACATCAGCTCTGGGAGGCTTGCCTCCTTGCCTCTGTGCTTGGAGAGTCACTGAAGCCGGGATGTGTTTGGGAGTCTTCCTGAGTTCAAGGGCTGTGTAGTAAGCTTTATCAGCTGGGGTTAAGGCTGTGTTAAATAGAGTGTTGCGTAGAGCCAGATCAAACTTTATGAGCTTGGCGATATCATTCTCAGCATTGATAAGACTTTCTTCATTTATCCGGTAGGTATGAAGGTTTCTGCGGGCGCTGGAGGGAAATAATCGACTGAGTGATCGATAGTCTTTAAGGGATCCAGCTTGAAGAAATGTCGATGAATCACAACGTCGTTAGCATCGCTCTGACCTTCTGAACGTGCCTCTGTTGGACTAGGTAATGCAAGCAATGGTTGAACCCCTGGGATTTCAGGTTCATCAGGCTCGAGATTTGTGGATTCGATGGCAGCTTCATGTGCGATGGCCACGATGTGGGCCATATCCACATCCAGATGGACATCAACTGGTGGTTCAAAGGATGATATTGGGACAGCAGCTATGGCTTGGTCACTTTGTGTAGCCTCAGAAGAAATGGCAGCAGTTGGACGCTTACGTCTCTTGAAGATACGCTTCACATTTATACCTTCGGCGGGGAACGCTTGAGTCTGTGGAACTGCAGGTTCTTCAAAGTCAATATTTTTGAGAACCTTTTCCAGATCTTTTCGAATAATGAGGGGTATAGAATCCTCGTCGTCTTCATCGCTTTTGATAGGTTGAGCCTTAGGCTTTCGAGGAGCCCGTTTCTTTGTGACAGTGGGACGCTTCACATTACGTTTGGCTTTCTCCTGATCTGGACGCTTAGCCTCCTCATCTGACGCTGCTCGGACAACTTGGCGCTCAGAGAGAGGCTTAGCAGCACCTCCAACTTTGGGTGGATTGAAGAGATTATTGATGATTCTTGGCCCATAGAACTTATGCTTGGCCACGGTGACTCCTGCTGAAGAGGTGCACTCTGCTCGAAAAATTAGATCACTTAAAACTAGACCATATGGTCTGTTTGAAGTGCGTAGACTGTCTCTGAACCTGCTGAATATATAGGCGCTCCAGTTGATTTTTATCTTGAGCAGGATGGCAGTCATCATCTGGAACTGGGTTGGGTTGATTTTGTCGAAGGTTCCCACTCTGCATTCAATGTTTTTACTGCAGAAATCAGCCAAGACTCGATACCTGTTCACTATATCTTTCTTCTCAAAGTACGATTTGTATGGAACATCATCGTAAGCGCTAATCTGAGTCCAGACTTCTTGAATTTGTTCTTCAGTGATAGTGTCTAAAGTGGCTCCAGCATTAGGTAGAGAGAAATTCTGGGCAATAGAGGCCGCAGAGAGAGTGAACGTCTTTGATTCCTTCTTGGAGACAGGAAACAAACAAGTGATGGAAGTCTCATCGTCAGACAGTCGAGCATTTCTCCAGAAAAATTCTAGTTCTTCAGGAAACATATACGAATATTTTGTCAGAAATTTCTGAAGCCCAGCCTCTGCTACAGAATCCATCGTTTCCGTTAAATCAATTTGGGGGTTTTCATAGAGAAACTTCCAATCAACTATAAGGCCTTCAGTGACCTTAACAACAACTTCAGTGGTTCCAGCAGTAGCTTTCTTGGGTGCCATTAGTGAGAAGTAGACAGAGATTACGAATGAAAATTTTTGTTTTGAGAAAGAGAGAGATTTTTCTTGCACGAATGTAATAGAGTATAGGAGTGTTTGTTTCTGCAGAAAGTGTGTTTTGAGATACTTCAATTTGAATGTTCTTTGTGTTTGAAGTTTGAGATGTTGACACGTGGAGAAATATAAATCTCAGCCGTTAAAATATAACTGTGGACGTGAATTTAGATTAAATAGGCACGGTTTCTTTTAGTAACTTCCACATATACTATTTTGACGTCCGATTAAAAGTTTGAAACGGAGACTTTTGATATACTGAGAGTGATACGTGTGCCCATGAAAAGCGGATACGTTTTTTATGAAAACTCTTCGGGAACCATAATTTTGAACAACTATTCAAATACCCGCCAAAAATTTGTTAAAGCGTCCGGACCTATTCAGAATGACGCTTGAAACAATTCACTGTTATGTTGACGCTTGAGAATCTTGAGGTTCTCTTTCAAGTAACATTTTGTGCTTTAGCGGTCATTGTAACATATAGAATTATTCTTTTCAGGGTGTGTATGAGGACACAGTTTCCCAGTACTTATCATTATATCTTGGTAGTAGTGTGTTAGGTCTCATATTTTACATATTTTTATTATGATTTACCTCACATTTATCTTTATTTTATGCCTTGTTGTTAGTCTTTTCCTTTATTTTTAGCCTAATTTTCGTATTTTGATTTCTAAGTCGTTTCAATGTTTTTGTAGGCATAAAAATGATTGTTTTGATGAGTTAAAGGAGTATTTATTACGATAATAATGAAGGCTAACCAAGAGGAAGTGAAGAAATGCATTTGAAAGGCCAAACGAGAATGCTTCGTTGAAGAAAAATGAAAAGATAAAAAATCTGCACAGGCAACTGCACAGTTGTGCAGATATTTTGCACAGCTGTGCAGCTGCGGATTTGTATATTTTTGTGGGCCAATTTTATGACTTGGATGGGCATAATTTATGTATCTAAGACTCCTTTTTAGTTAAATATTGTGGGGAAAATGTTTTTATAGGCTAGAGTGAGGTGGAAGAATATTCATTTTTACAAAAAAAAATAGATCTTGGAGAAGAGTTCTTGGAGAAAAGCTTCATCTTCTCAAGTTGTATTCTTCCAATCCTCCATTGTTGAACATGAGTAACTTTATGTTTATGCAATTTATTTCTTGTTTTTCTTTAATTATGCATAGCTAAATTATTTTCTAGGGTTTAAGATGTAGTCTTGTGTATTGATTTGGATTATTGATGATTTATGGATGTAATTTCTTGTTTGCTTTATCTATTAATGAGTGTTTAATGCTTGTAATTGCTTGATCACCAATTGCATGATTTAAGATGAATTAAGAAGTACCGGGAGGTGAATTAGTTTATCGGTTCAGATTTAATTGACATGTGTAAATTGCTTAATAGGGATATTGGTAATTTTGCATGAGACTAGTTAAACAATATTCATAAAACTTAATGGATTCATCTAAATTAGTTTTTGATCATGGGAGTGACATTAATTAATTTTGGTGGGTACTCATGAAGATCTCGGGAGAGTATTCATGTATTTAAGGAAATTGGGTCTTTAATTTAAACAAGAATGATAATCCATTGAAAGTCAATAATCCATAGAAATACCTTGATGAAATCTTAATCCCTAGACCTTTCGTTAATTGATTATTCGTTTTATTTATATTTGTGTTAATTATTTATAATTAATTCTATTTTTATAAATTTCTGCTTTTAATTAGTTAAAACCTCAATTCTTTGATAATCGATAGTCTAAATAATAAGATAAACTTTGTTTGGTACTTGATAACCTTCCCTGTGGAGACGATCTTACTTTCACTATATTATTTGTTCGATTCCGTGTTGTTACGGACGGTTAACATAGTGTTTTACTTTTGGTTTAAAATATTCAGCGCGGTTGTATTCGTCTAAGATACATGGTAGTTGTACTGACGCGTGTACATGTGCTGAACCATCTTTGAAAAAACGTGATGAGTACCCATGGGTTTTCTTAAGCGAAGGGTGAGGAATGTCAAGTCAGCATTAATTGCATTGATTGACTAATCCACTTTCTCGTTTTAGCGTAGGGTAATGTACGCTTGCTTTTAAAGGATCTTTTTACTAAGTGCTTTAGCCGGGAATAAAGCTAAGCGTTTAGTTTATTTTGAAAGAAGTGCAGACGCTAAGACAGATTTGTGTAATAAGCGTCAAAAGGATTTAAGTGTATGGTGCTAAGTGCGTATGACCGATGCAAGGGAAAACATTTTTGGTCATATTCACTTAAGTATAGTTAGCTCTTTTAAGGTTCCCCCTATGTAGGTTCCCCATAAATTACATAAAGTAAAGTGAATTCCCCCTAAATTTCATGCCTAACAAAAGTATGATGTTTCGAATGATTAAACATTTAGATCAATCATACCTAGTTCACTTCTTAAAGTGAGAAAACGTTGTTCGTTAAGCGCTTTGGTGAAGATATCTGCCAGTTGCTTTTCTGTACCAATGAAGTGCACGGAGATATCTTTCTTTTGAACGTGGTCACGTAGAAAGTGATAGCGAATGTCAATGTGTTTGGTTCTAGAGTGAAGAACTGGATTTTGAGTCATTGCTAAGGCGCTTTGATTGTCACAATGGATAGGAGTTGGATCTAGGATTATTCCATAATCTCTAAGTTGTTGCCTCATCCAAAGGATCTGTGCACAACAGCTTCCAGCGGCTACATACTCAGCTTTAGCGGTGGAAGTAGCGATGGACTGTTGCTTCTTACTATGCCGTGAAATTAGTCTATCACCTAGAAATTGACATGTTCCACTAGTACTTTTTCTATCTATTTTGCATCCTGCAAAATCTGCATCTGAATAACCAATTAGTTCAAAAGGAGAATCCCTAGGATACCATAAGCCCACATTTTGTGTGCCTTTTAGGTACTTAAGGATTCTTTTAGCAGCAATTAAGTGTGATTCTCTAGGATCAGCTTGAAATCGTGCACACATGCATACTGAGAACATAATATCAGGTCTACTAGCTGTAAGATAAAGAAGTGATCCAATAATACCTCTATAGTTAGTGATATCAATTTTCTTTCCATTATCATCTCTATCTAGCTTAAGCGTTTGGCTCATTGGAATTTTTGAAGGTGATGCATTTTCCATACCAAATTTCTTGATCATATCTCTAGTATATTTAGTTTGGTTTATGAATATGCCATTAGGGAGTTGTTTAACTTGTAATCCTAGGAAGAAAGTTAATTCACCCATCATGCTCATTTCAAATTGATCTTGCATCATCTTCGAAAATTTTTCATATAGACGCTTATTGGTAGATCCAAATATAATATCATCCACATAAATTTGAACTAGGAGAATATCTCCATTATGGGTAATTTTGAATAACGTTGTGTCAACGCTGCCTTTTGAAAAGCCTTTACCTATAAGGAAGATAGAAAGAGTGTCATACCATGCTCGTGGTGCTTGTTTAAGACCATAGAGTGCCTTGTCCAATTTGTAAACCATGCTTTTCCCATGGTTGTTGATGAATCCTGGTGGTTGCTCCACATATACTTCTTCTTGGAGTTTACCATTCAGAAATGCACTCTTTACGTCCATTTGATACACTGTAAATTTGTTAAATGCTGCAAATGCTAGAAACATGCGGATTGCTTCAAGACGAGCAACTGGAGCGTATGTTTCATCAAAGTCGATGCCCTCTTCTTGACAGTATCCCTGAGCTACGAGTCTGGCTTTGTTTCTAATCACAATCCCATTCTCATCCATTTTGTTTCTATAGACCCATCTAGTTCCAATGACCCCTTGGTGGGTTGGTCTTGGTACTAGCGTCCATACCTCATTTCTTTCAAATTGGTTTAGCTCTTCTTGCATGGCTTCTATCCAACTTGGATCGTTAAGCGCTTCATCCACTTTCTTTGGTTACATTTGAGATAGGAAGCTTGCAAACATGGCCTCATTTATTGTAGCGGCTCTTGTTCTAACGGGTGCTCCAATATCTCCAATAATTAGTTCTGGTGGATGGTCTCTGAGCCATTTTCTCTCTGGTTGGAACGGGTTAAGAGATTGATCTAACGTTTGATTAAACTGTGCAGGCGCTTGACCAATTCCTTGCGTAGGCGCTTCAGTGTTTATAGTTTGAGTTTGCTCTTGATGAACATTCCCTTCATGATCATCAGCGTTTCTTGCAATGTCATCGTTGATGTCTTTACGAGTAGTCTTAGGATTAGGTACAATGATTTCATTATCTTCATCAATATCACTATCATCACACAGATTGATTTGTGACGCTTGTTGAGATAAATCTTCAAATCATTAATATTAACCTTACTCGGTTCTTGGTTAGCATCATCAAACACAACATGAATGGATTCTTCAACCTTCGATTTGACCTTATTTAAGATGCGAAAGCTCTTTCCATTTTTGGCGTAACCTAGAAAGATTCCTTCATCTGCTTTAGGATCAAATGTCTTTAGGCTTTGGGAACCATTGTTATGAATGAAACATTTTGAACCGAATACATGAAAGTATGAAACATTCGGCTTACGTCCCTTCCATAACTCATATAGAGTCTTTTCATGTTGCTTGTTGATCATACACCGGTTCTGAGTGTAGCAAGCAGTGTTGATAGCTTTGGCCCACAACCTTTGAGGCAGCTTAGACTCGGCTAACATAGTCCTAGAAGCTTCTTTAAGCGTTCTGTTCCGTCGTTCAACAACTCCATTTTGTTGAGGTGTTCTAGGTGCTGAATACTCATGAAGTATTCCAAAGTCTTTACAAAATTTCTCAACAATATGGTTAGTAAATTCAGTTCCTCTATCACTTCTAATTCTTGTCACTTTTAGATCTTTTGAGTTTTGTAGTTGACGAATTAGAGAGGTGAGCTTGGCACTAGTTTCATCTTTAGATGCTAAAAATTCTACTCATGTATAGCGTGAAAAATCATCAACTATTACTAGTGAATACTTTTTACCACTAACGCTCATGATTTGAATAGGACCAAACAAATCTAAATGTAGTAATTTAAGTATTTGAGAGGTCGATAGATGAAGCTTCTTCTTAAAAGATGATTTAACTTGTTTACCCATTTGACAAGCATCACATAAGCGATCTTTATTAAAGGAACCTTTAGGTAATCCCTCTACGAGATTTAGAGATATTAATTGAGAGATTGTCTTGAAATTGAGGTGATTCATTTTTCTGTGCCATAACCAACCTAATTCGTTTTGATTCTTAGCTACGAAACATGTAGGGTTGTTATCTAATGTTGAATCCCAATCTACTAAGTATACATTGTTTGTTCTTCTTCCTTTTAATTTAGTAGATCCTGTCTTAATATCGATTATCTCGCACAAGTCACTAGAAAATTTAATTTCAAAGCCTTTATCACAGAATTGACTTATGCTTAGGAGATTATGTTTAAGACCCTCAACATAGTATACATCATTGATCATGATGTTCCCCCTATGCATGATACCTATACCTTTAGTTTTACCTTTAGAATTATCACCGAATATAACTTGAGGACCATTGGTTGCACGATAGTTGATCAAGAGATCCTTTGATCCAGTCATGTGTCTCGATGATCCACTATCTATGTACCATACTGAAGCGTCGGTGTTGGCTCTAGGTACCTGCATTCAAAAGGGCAGATCTAATTTCCTTTAGGTACCCATTTTGTTTTGGGTCCTTCTTTGTTAGTGACGTGAATTAGATTTTTCGGAACCCATATTTGCCTTGTCTTCACTATGGGAGAAAGATTGGCCTTCTTGGGTTTCGTTTTGAGTTGCATACTTTTTCTAGATGTATAGAAATATCCTTGATTATAGTAATAATCATAATCGTAATCATAATTATCATACTGTTGATAATATGAACTGGATTGTTTTGGATATAGACGTTTGATTCTGTTTGGTACTGGCTTAGGATGCACTTTTGGTGCGGGACGCTTAACGTTTGATTCACTGGCAGAAAATATCTCCTTAGCTTTTTGAGCGTTTGGATATATTTTCTTTTGTGAGACATTCGCTTTGGTCTTTCCTTTGCCTGAGTCAGTGTTGACTTTATCATTAGCTTTTGTACCAGTATTTGTTGATTCATTCAGCGTTTGTCTGATTGAACTTTCTTCAACAAAGATTACACCTTTTCCTTTGTTGATTGTTGTAACATTGGACGCTTTGGCTTTATAACTAAATTTATCAAAACCTAGACCGGTCTTTTCACCAAATGCCCTGGTTACTTTAGTCACATTATCTAGCGTTCTAGACGCTTTTGATAATGAAGAGATAAGCTGCTCTGATTTGGCAAGTTTAGCGACCATTTCAACTTCTCTTTTGACTATTATATCAAGATCACCTTTTAGCTGAGTAATTTCACTCTCGAGTGATTGGTTTTTCTCAATGCACTGTTGCTGAATTTGCAACTCTGCTTTGAGCGTTAAGTTATCACTTCTGAGTGCTGAAATAATACAATGGTGATTTTGGAATAATTTGGTGGCATCTTGACAATCTGTATAATATTCCTTTACTTTGTCAAGTAATTCATCATAAGAGAGAGGATGATACAAATCAGTGGTTACCTCAGATGGTAAGTCGTTAGATGCTTCATTTTCTCTTGCCATGAGATAAATGAATGCTGAGTCCTTTGATGGTTCATCATCGCTGCTTTCATCTGATGATTCCAAGTCCTCTTCAGGCGTATGGAGAGGTTCTGATTCTGCTAGCAAGCCTTGTTGTCTCAGGTTGCTCCTGAATTGGTTTCTATCCGCGTGATCTTGCTTTGTAGGTTTAGACACATTTGGATATGGGCAATTAACTTGGAAATGTCCTGGTCTCCTGCAGTTGTAACAAAGATTGGTCTTCATCTTTTGTTCGTTTGTTAATCTTGTGGATCGTTGGTTTAACGCTGCAGGCGCTGAGAGATCTTGCTGAGAAGAAGTTTGATATTGAATTGGCGCTAGGGAGGAGGACGCAGGATAGTGAGGCGCTTGATATTGTGGTTGTATTTGAGGAAGCGCTTGATATGAACTTTGTCCTGGGTGCTTAGGACTGTTTCCCTTCTTTTCATATTTCAGGAATTTCCTGAATCTATTTAGAAGCGCCAGTTCTTCTTCCTCACTTATATCCGAGCCTTTTTCTTTGATATATTTTCCTTTGATTGATGCCATTAGCGCTCCAGATTCGATCACTGGATTACTTACTGCATCACTGGCCGAATTCAGCTCAAACTCAAATGCTTTGAGTTCTGAGAAAGCATCTTCTGGAGTTAGGCTGTCCAGATTGTTTGATTCTCTCATTGCAGTTGTTTTCATCAGGAATCTGCTTGGGAGACTTCTAAAGATTTTGACCACTGTTTCTCGATTTTGTAGCTCCATACCCAGAGATGTTAGTTCAGTGACAAGAGCTGTAAACCTCATGTCTAATTGCTCTAGCGTCTCATTAGGTAGTATCTTGAAGCCGTTGAATTTTTCTTTGGCAATTGATAATTTGTTTTCCTTTATTTGTGCTGAGCCACCACAAATAGTAGCCAACTTATCCCAAATTTCTTTAGTTGTATTGCATGATTTGACTTTGTTGAATAAGTTGTCATTGTCACCAATGGCTGTGTATAATGCATTCCGACCGACATTGTCTAGATTGGCTCGTCGACGCTCATCGGTGGACCATTCTTGTTTGGGCTTCTCCACATAACCGTCAGGTGTTTCTTCTGTGGCTTCGGGCGCTCTGGTGATAACTTTGTATATTTTGATTGGCCCATCTGAAATGATATCACACATTTCATCATCACATGAACACAAATAAGTAAACGCTTTGACCTTCCAAGAGTCATAATTTGACTCGGTCAACTTGGGAACTTTAGAGAATGCCATGAAGAATTTAAAGTAATTTTAAAGCGACTATATATAAAAAAAAATTTTTTTTTTTAAAAAATGGATCTGAACAAGCAGTTACGCTTGGAAACGCTTAGGTTTCAACTTCAACCGCTCTGATACCACTTGTTGGTCCCAAGTGGTATACGAAAGGGTCTAGAAAGGCGGGGGGGGGGGTTGAATAGACCCTGAAGTCTTTTTCGACTTCTTAAAAGTTCGTATCACTTTGAAGTATTTGAACGCTTGACAGGTTTAAGCGCTGGATGTGGCGCTTGAGAAACATTAACTTAGACTCGGTGATTTCAACGCTTACCAAAGTAGGGCAGAGTTTAGTCACTAAATCAGAGTTAGCACAGCGGAAGTATTTTATAGCTTAGCGTTCGGTTAGTTAATCGAAAGTAGTCGCTTAGTTGTTTTAAAACTTTATCAGAATGTATGCAATATGAATAGTAAAGCAGTAAAACAATGAATGCTTAAAGAGGTAAATGACACAAGATATTTGTAAGGTTCACTGGGTGATGTAATCCCAGCTACGTCCTTCTTCTCGTTTTATCAGGGAGGTTTTCCACTATGATGATTATCGAAGAGTCACACAGAGACTTCTACAAGATAGAGGGAGATTGGATATGATCTCGGAACTCCTTGGTCACACAGATTTCAGCTCCACTAAAGACCTTCTATCCCCTTGCTTCTTTCACTCAGAAATGGTGCAAGTTACTCTTGATCTCGGAACTCCTTGGTCACACAGATTTCAGCTCCAATAGAGATCAACTTCAACAAGCTTCTTTTACACAAAAATATTGCTTGCAAGTCAACCAGCTTTCTCACTCAGATGAAAGGTGTTGATGGTTTTGGTCACGGGTTTGTTTGTTTTTTAGAAAGTTCAAACAACTTGGGGATATCTCAATGGTAGTGTAGGTTCTTCTTAAAAAGAGATTTGAGATATGGGTGACTGTCTCTGGAATATTTGTGAAAAGCTTATATGGATATTTGGCTATGATTTTCAGTAAGCTTTTCCTTCAACAAAGTAGGTATTTTTTTTTTTTTTGCTTTTTTTTGTGTGTGACTCTTTACTTGTTTGTTGAAAGAGCTATTTATAAGGTATTGGTGGTTTTTGTCCGTTTGACACGGTTGGAGTCTCGTTTCCCCAAACATTCCTTGAGTTCAGACATTTCTAACTTTGGGTATACTTAATTAGTTAGGCATGTTCTTGGTTTCATAACTTCTGACAGTTTCGGTCAAAAGAATGGCTTACCCATACGTTATAGTGCTTATATTTTAATAGCATTTATCCGACTTTTAATGCATCTTGTCTTATTTCCGTTGGAAATAATTCGTCCGTTTGATTCATGCATTTTTAAGTCTTTGGATAGTTTTGGGTTTGAGTTTTCAGGTTACGTTCTTTGTAGGTTGTGTTGGTTTAACCTTTTGGACGCTTGCTGAAGAGAATAGTTATTCTCGTGTATTGGACAGACGCTTGGACTGATCCTGAGTTTCTTCTCTTTATTTCAGACGCTTACTCTTCAATCTTGTCTTGATGGTCTCACTGAGAATTCCGTCATTTCACTTGATGTTGAGTATTCGGCCTGAGTTATCCATTCGTAGTTTGAGCACTGGGATAATCCCTAAAGCGTTTGACGGACGCTTCAAGATATCTTTATCTATCGTAGCTTCAGACGCTTGATCTTCACCTTCATCACTTGGTAGACTCACCCAGAATTCTCCTAAGTGATTTAGTGTCACATACTTAATCTAAAGAATTCTACAAAGATAAATACTATAAGCCTAAGATAAATAAGCTTTCAGGTACTTATACATAACATTCTATGAAAGCTTTTACACTTTTCGGGGTCTAACAGGAAGTCCTATTTGTCATCATCAAAACATCTAATATGAAATTCCTAACAGATTCAGACTTGTACCTCATAAGATACACATAACCATACCGTGAGAAGTCATCGGTAAATGTTACGAAGTAGCTAAAACCACCTCTAGCATTTATGCTAAGTGGCCTACATAATCAGTACGGACCAAGTCCAAAACTCCACTTGCACGTGCCATTGACCCAGTGAATGGTGTCTTTGTCATCTTTCCCTCAAGACATGATTCATAAGTTGACATTTCGTCTAGATCTCTAAGACCAAGTTTAATTGCTTATCCTTTGTTTAGAGATATGACCTAGCCTAGCGTGCTAAGTTGATGTACTTATGGAATTATCTAATTTTTGTTTGTTACTTTGTTGAATATTGAGAGTAGGATAAATTGGGAAAATTGTATAAAGACTATCTTCCAATTTTAACTCTATAAATGATTTGACAACCATACTTTTGTTGACTGCATCATCCCTATATCATTTCCGATCAATAGGATATCATCAACGTAAAGTACTAGAAAGGTAACCGCGCTCCCACTAGCCTCTTATGCACACACGCTTTGTCAACGTTTTGAATATATCTGTACTCTCGTATGACATTATCAAATCATTTGTTCCAGCTTCGGGAAGCTTGTTTCAGTCCATATATGGACCTCTGGAGTCTACACACCTTGTGTTCACTCTCCTTGGATGTAAAACCCTCTGGCTGCTGCATATATATTTTCACCTCAATTTCTCCATTGAGGAATGCAGTTTTAACATCCATCTGCCAAATTTCGTAGTCGAAATGTGCAGATATGGCTAGAAGTATCCTTATGGATTTCAGCATCGCCACTAGTGAGAAGATTTCCTTATAGTCAATGCCTTGTCTTTGACTAAACCCTTTTGCCACTAGGCGTGCCTTATAGGTCACCACCTTCCATCAGCTCCAAGCTTTCGCTTGTAAACCCACTTGCAGCCTATGGGTTTTATCCCATCGGCGGGTCTACCAAGGTCCTAACCTTGTTGGAGTGCATGGAGTCCATCTCGAATTTCATAGCTTCTAGCCATCTTCTCGAATCGATGTCCAACATCGCTTCCCTATAACTCTTTAGATCTATATTCAAAAGGGAATCCTCTGACTTGCTTTCTTGCAAATGACTGATCCATCTCTCGGGTGCCCTTAGAACCCTTTCGGATCTCCTCAGAGGTGGTGTACTTTCGGCTTGTTCTTTATGAATCGCTTCCTGTACGATATTAGGCGAGCTTGTTTGTGGTTCTTGAGGTATCTCAGTGCTTTGAGTCTCCTCGAGTTCTACAATCTCGTTATTCCAATCTAATGGAAAATCCTTATCCAAGAAGGTCGCATTCCTTGAAACAATCACGGTTTGTTCCAAGGGATTGTAGAAGTAATATCCAAAAGAGTCTTTCGGATATCCCACAAACTTACACGACGTGGATCTCGGATCCAGTTTGTCTCCCACTTGCTGCTTGACATAAGAAGCACACCCCCACACCCTTAGGTGTTTATATGAAGGTGTCTTACCACACTACATTTCATATGGAACCTTAGGCAAACTCTTAGATGGCGCCCTATTCAACAAATAGGTTTCAGTCGTCAAAGCATATCCCCACATTGAAGAAGGAAGTCTGGTGCGACTCATCATGGATCAAACCATGTCTACCAAAATTTGATTCCTTCGCTCAGCTACCCCATTCAATTGAGGCGTGACAGGCGGAGTCCAGTGTGAGAGAATCCCATTCTGTTTTAGATAATCCAGAAACTCATTGGATAAGTATTCACATCCTTGATCAGATCGAAGAGTCTTGACACTTTTACCAATTTGTTTCTCTACTTCATGTCTAAACTCCTTGAATTTCTCAAAGGATTCAGACTTATACCTCTCATAAGGTACACATAACCATATCGTGAGAAGTCATCAATAAATGTTACGAAGTAGCTAAAACCACCTCTAGCATATATGCTAAGTGGCTCACATACATCAGTATGGACCTAGTCCAAAACTCCACTTGCACGCGCCATTGACCCAGTGAATGGAGTCTTGGTCATCTTTCCCTCAAGATATGATTCGCAAGTTGGCATTTCGTCTAGATCTCCAAGACCAAGTTGATTTGCCAATGTGCGCATCCTTTCTTTAGAGATATGACCTAGCCTAGCGTGCCAAGTTGATGTACTTATGGAATTATCTAATTTTCGTTTGTTACTTTGTTGAATATTGAGAGTAGGATAAGTTGGGAAAATTGTATAAAGACCATCTTGTAATTTTAACTTTATAATAAGATTAGATTCATAAAACAAAAAACAACTATTATTATGAATCTCAAAATGATATCCTTATCCATCCAAAACCGAAATAGAAATGATATTTCTTATTATCTTGGGTACAAAATAGACAGAATTTAAAATCAAAATCATACTCCCTAAAGCTAAGTGGACGGTCCTTATGGCCTTGGCAGCAACCATTGCTCCATTTCCCATCCTTAGGGTCAACTCTCCTTTACTTAACGCCTTGCTTCTTACAATTTCTTGCAAATCATTGCAAAGTTGAATACCACACCCAGTGTCAAGTATCCAAGAATTAGTGTTAACACTAATGTTAACTTCAACAAAGAACATACCTTGAGCCTTTGGTGGATCCTTGTAGTCCTTCTTCCAGTGTCCAGGTTTTCCACAGTTGAAGCAATTGTTGGATTTCTTAGCCTTCCTCACTCCTCCTTTACCCCTCGGTTTCTTTCGTTTCTTACTCTCTTCTTTCATATTGCCCTTCCAGGCCATTGGTCGAGACGAGTCATTAACAAACAGTACTGTTTTATCCTTTCGAATCATGCTCTCAGCAGTCTTCAACATGTTCAGAAGCTCAGGAAGTCTAGCCTCCACTGAATTCATGTTGAAGTTGACCACAAATTGGTCATATGATCTTGGAAGTGATTGAAGGATTAAATCCACTAATAGCTCGTTGTCAAGTGGCACACCTAGACCTGCCAATTTCTCAATTAACCTGATCATCTTAAGCACGTGCTCACTTACATCGGCTCCTTCATTCATCCGGGCCTTGAATAGTTCCTTGGAAACAACATACCGTTTCCTTCTTGTTTGAGTCCCATAGAGTTCAGTCAAGCGTAAGAGGATCGATGATGCATTCTCGATCGCCTCGTGTTGCCTCTGTAACTCGTTTGACATTGATGCCAACATGAGACATCTTACTTGCATATCATCCTATTTCCACGTTTGACACTCATGTTAGGATTATGCCCTCAGATGCCATAGATGATAGAATGATAAGGCATCTATCTTGTAATTAACTTATTTTGATATTATTAATAAAGACATTATTTAGTTTTCACTTAAATTTTATCTGCATCTATAAGTGTAAAACATTTTGTTCATGTTTTCAGTGCGATCCCTCTACTTCCAATGTGATAGGAAGAGTGGCACTAGAGAGATTGATCTTGATTACTAAAAACAAGTTTGCAAGTAAAATGAAGTCTTTAATGGACAAATAAAAACTTAAAACACTTGTACAATCTTATGTCTGATATGGGAGTGCCAGTCTAGTACCATGGGATGGTAAGAGCTTAAGATTGTAGGCACATCAGTAGAACTAATATGCTCAAACACGACTCGCATCGGTTCTGTTATATGGGTTTTCACTCTGTGACTGTAATGACAGAACTGATTATGCGTAATAGGTGTAAGTGAACCTTTGAACTGAAACATCATGCTGAAGATGCATTTGTGACGTCAAGTATTTCATTAGAGCAGTTAGACCCAATTCACCCATTGGTGGGGTCGACCTCGAAATGCTGCTTGATGGCCAAATGGTAGTCTTAGCTGATATCTAAATTGGATTTGTTCTCTCATAAGTGAGTGAGAAAGTACCCTATGTGATTATAGATAAATAGAGATCAAAGTCTTTGGCCAAAGCAAAAAGAGACGATTGTGCTAGGCACTAAATCGATCTCAATGATCTCCTATTATTATAATTAATACATATGGTCAAGTCCAGTGAGTTTGACATAGCCATGACTCTCACTTGACTGGGGTATACGAACAAAGAGTTTATACTTATACGGTATTTACGATTGGAAGGTTGTGGAAATGATCCAATCATTCGATTTCGTTTGGGCTACGAAGTGGGCCACGTGACTGGCTAAGTGTTACCCACTTCCTTTTGTTTCCTCTCATTGCCAAACGAAACGAACCTAAAGAGTCGCGCTAAAGAATTGATAAAGAAAAATGAAAAAGGAGTTTGTATTTTTCTTCTAGGAGTTTTAATTTATTGGATAAATTAAATAATTAATTATTTATTAGATTAAATAATTAATTATAAGGGTAAGATTAATTATTAATTTATTCCCTATGGAAATATATTTTTGAATTAATTTGATTATTTAATTAAATTATTGGATATAATAAATTATTAATTGAATAAGAAATTAATTAAAACATAACAATTCCAAGACTTAAAGAAGGCGTCCACTAGGTCATATTGGGCGTCCAAGGTGATGCCCAATTTACTAGGGCTCTTTTGTTTTGTCTTGTTCCATAAGTCATGAGGTATATAAGGACTCTCACTACTACAGAAATGACCTATTACAGCGGGTTTTTTTTGCCAATTACAGCGGTTTTAAGCGCTGTAATAGGTACCGCTGTAATTGGTTCAGGCCAATTACAGCGGTTAAAAATCGCTGTAATAGGCACCTATTACAGCGGTTATTTTTATAACCGCTGTAATAGGTATACCCTATTACAGCGGTTATACAAATAACTTCTATTAAAAAAATATATATATTTTTCCAGGGCCTATTACAGCGGTTTTGGAAAAAACCGCTGTAATAGGCCCCGGAAAAAATTTTAAAATTTTTTTGACTATGTTGGAATGATACGAAATTCGCACGGTCATAAGGAAACGGCATTCCGAACAAAACGCAAGGTAAGACTTTGCGCTCTCGTGATTTTAGCCATTTGAGATCGTTTAAGGCCTCAAATTTGCGTTTTATTACAAAAATACCCTATTTTCGTAATAAAACGCAAATTTGAGGCCTTAAACGATCTCAAATGGCTAAAATTCCGAGATCGTATGACAGTGTCATACGTTTTGTTTAGAATACAGTTTCGCTATGACTATACAAATTTCGAGTCATTTCAATACCGCAAAATTTCAACCGAGAAATATTTTCGTAAATACACAAATATACATACACCCATCCACATACACAAATATACATACACCCATCCACACATACACAAATATACATACACGCATCCACACATACACAAATATACATACACCCATGAACATATACACAAATATACATACACCCATGAACATATACCCAAATATACATACACCCATCCACATATACACAAATATACATACATCCATCAACATATACGCAATATACACAAACCCATCCACATATACACAAATATACATACACCCGCACATACACAAATATACACATATACACAAAATAAATACACCCACACATACATAAATATACATACACCCACACATATACACATACACAAATATAGATATATATATATATAGAGGGAAGAAGAGAGAAAGAGAAGAAGCTTACTATCGTCGTGGTGGTGGTGGCGGTAAGTGGTGGTGGCGGTGGCGCCGGTAAGTGGTGGTGATGTCGAGCTTTTTTGGGGAGGGGGGGATCGAGAGAGAGAGAGAGAGACCAAGAATAGAGAGAGAGAAGCTGAAATGGGTTTTAAATTTTGAGAGTGGGAGAGAGAAGTGGGAAGATAAAAATATTTCAAATTTTTTCGTACATGGCCTATTACAGCGGTTTTTTTAAAAACCTCTGTAATAGGTTTAAATTTTTTTTTTTTAGCTGCCTTTTACAGCGGTTCAGTAGTGAACCGCTGTAATAGGCCTAGCACCTATTACAGTGGTTCATGAAAGAACCGCTGTAATAGGTGCCACGTATTACCTATTACAGCGGTTCTTTCACGAACCGCTGTAATAGCCACCTCCGTTCAGCGGTTTTTTGTAAAACCGCTGTAATTGGGGCGCTGTAATAGGCTCTTTTTGTAGTAGTGTCTTTGACCTAGAACAATTGTACGACTTTCATAACTCTCCTAGAAAAAAAGAAGAAAAATCCTCTTCCCTCTCTCTAATACTAGCCGTTGCCCCCTTAGAGAAATTAGTGGGAATTTTTCGCCAATCAATCCGTGCATGATAATTTAGAGATAGCGTAAGTTCGTTATTCGTATCAAATTCAAGAAATTCGAAGAATTCAAGAATTGAAGATTATACATGGATTGAAGAAATCAAGAATTCATCAATTCAAGTTTCAAGTGAAGAATAAGATTTTTCAACCACTTCGCTTCAACGGGTAAGTATTTATTCGTTAAGCGGAATTGTCAATTTGAATATGCGATCATTGAAATCAAAGTTTGGGTTTGTAAATTAAATTTTTGAAATCCTTCCGCTGCGTTTATATGATTTTTCGTGAAACCCAACAGTGGTATCAGAGCCAATCTCTAATTCGCATATTTAATTGTGTTTATGTGATTTATGATATGCATAATATGTGTTTTTGAAGCATGCGATTATGTGTTAATTAAATCTGCGTTTTTATGGTTTTAAGCATGGATTTTGATTTTTTATATTTATTGTAAATCTGGGTATATTTGTGATTATGTAAAAAAATCAAGAAACGAGGAAAAATGGGGCTTGAAGAGCCCCGAACTGACTGCAGCGCCAGCACGCGCGCACGTTGTGCTCGCTGCATGCGGCGTGTTGTTGCACACACAACACACGGCCAGGCCGTGTGGCCTGGCCACTCCGTCACACTACCCGACGGGTCGTGTGTTCCGACACACGACCCGCTGATTTGGGTCCGGGTGTTGGGAATTATACGAATAAAACACAGCGGAAAGTAAATTTAATTCCCCAAGCCCGAATCATCTCTAATCCTCGTGTTTAATTGTGTATAGAAAAATTACCGTTCTCGCGTATGTTGATTTCTGAACGTGATCCTTTTCTCTAACGCCGAATTTGCCAACGTCTCTAATTCGTCACGCCGGAATCAAAAACGAAAAACTTCTCCTTCTTCTTGGCTAGGGACGACTAGAGAGAAGTAGGAGAGAGGTGGGGGACTTTTCTTGGAGAGAAAGTTATGTTATCTCTTATGTTATTATTCTACTAAGTGATATAATATATATCACTCCAATACAATAACCTAGCATTCACAAGGCTATATGGACGCCCACTTCATGGGCTTAAAAGCCTTTTGGGCTTTGGTCTTGTTAGCTATACTTAATTGGATTATTTATTTATCCAATAAATAAATTCATGATCCAATTAATTTAATTCCAACTTAATTTATAATTCAACTTCTCCAAGAAATTAATTAACTCATTAATTTAATTAATTGATTAAATTATCCAATAATTAATTAATTAATTACGACATCCAATACCGGGAATTTCTCTCAAGTCTTTTCCCGTGTTTTCCTTTTTGCACTTCCTTTAAGCGCAACTCTTTAGGTTCGTCTCAAAAGGCAATTGGGAGGAATCCAAAAGGATGTGAGTGACACCTAGCCAGTCACATGGCTCACATCGTATCCCAATTGAAAACGAATGAATAGGATCATTCCAAACGATTACGCCGTGAATACTGTACGTGTATAAACCTTTTATTCGTATATCTCAGTCAAGTAAGAGTCATGGTATAGAAGTCAAACTCATATAACTTGACCATATGCTTAGCTCATAATAAGTCGAGGTATTTAATGCTTTGGCCAGAGACTTTTATCCTCACTTATTCATGACTGCATAGGATATTTAACTCACTCACTAATGAGAGAATAAATCCCGTTTTGGCAATCAGTTAACAATGCTACTTGCCTATCAAGCCGCACTTCGAGGTCGATCCTACCAAAAGGTGATTTGAATCTAACTACTCTAATGACAGACTTGATGTCACAAGTACACCTTCAACTCGATTCCTCAGGTCAAAGGTTCACGCGTACCTATCACAACTTATCAGTTTCATCATTGACTGTCAAAGAGTGAATACCCATGTGATGAAACTAATGCGAGTCGTGTTCTAACATATCAGTCCAACAGATGTGTCTATGACATAAGTTCTCACTACTATTTCCATAGTATACGACGGACACTTTCTCTGTCAAAACTTATATCATACAAGCCTGTATTCACTATTGATGCCCAATCAATATTTCTTAGACTTGCGAACCCTTTTAGATGACAGGGATCAAACCACTCTAGTGCCTATCCTCCTATCCCATAGAAGGTAGAGGGTTTGCCTTGTCATTAAGGACTTTACGTTGTTTATTATACCTTACAAATGCCTATAAGAAAACAACAATCAAATGCCTTATATTAATTGGAAAAACCATAGTTTAATTACAATGTTCATGCCCTATAAATCTATCCTCTTTATGGCATTTGAGGACATACACTCAAACACCGGGATCCAGGTCGGTAAATGGGCTATGTATTAGGTCGAAATTGGAATTTGGGTTTGGGTAAATTTAATTATCCGAGTGGGTCAAAAGGATGATGACCCGGTATAATTTAATTAAGCCCAATAAGAAATTTAATCAATTTCGACTTAATGATTAGTTTGGGCTTAATTTAATTAATTCCAAATGGGCCATTGGATAGGTGATTTGGATTTTAATTAACACTAGCCCAATAGAAATTAATAAAGTGTGCATGCTTTTCCTAATTAATTAATTTGTGCCCCATTGAATTAAATCCAAGTAGACTAAAAGGATGGTAACTTGAGTTTGATGAAATCGAGCCCAATAAGATTAATTGGAATAAAATATTTAATTAGAGTAATTAATTATTTTCCTTGGAGATTAATAATTAATTTATGGATTTAATATTATTAATTTTTCCTCAACTTGAAAATTACTTGAATATTTGAATATAGAATATATATTATTTTTCTTGGATGATTATAATTAATTCGGATGATTAATAATTAATTCTTTAATCAAATAATTTTTTTTCCATTTAATGATTGCTTTAAATCCTAATAAAATAGAACTCCATATTTTATGTATTCATTTATGTTGGTCCCAAGTGGCATACGAAAGGGTCTAGAAGGGGGGGCCGGGGGATTGAATAGACCATGAAGTCTTTTCAAACTTCAAAAAGATTCTTATTAAAGTTATGGTTTTGGACGCTTGAAGTGTCTAACGCTTGACTTAAGCGTTCACTTAAAATCTAGGCGCTTTGGAGAAGCGTCTAACGAAGACTGTTTTTAGAAAGTTAACTTAGATTTCAAGACTTGAATACTACAACCAAATAGATTGGAGCGTTCACTTCTTTGATCAGTGTTAGCACAGCAGAATGATTTTTAGAGTCTTCTCTTTGAAAGCTTTAGCGTCACAGAAAGTGTATTTAGTTGCTTAGCGTTTGATTAAGTTTTACTTTATCAGTTTATGATATGACAATATGAATGCTGAAAGTAAAGTAAAGAACAATATTTGTAAGGTTCGTTGGGTGGTGTAATCCCAACTACGTCCTTCTTCTCCTTGAACACTTGGAGACAATCCACTAAAATGATTCTTAAAGAATCACACAGAATCTTCTACAAATTAGGAAGAGATGGATGTCGATGACTTGAGCTCCTTGATCACACAGATTTCTGCTCCAAATCACTTCAATCCCCTTGCTTCTTTCACCCAGAAATACGGCAAGTATCCAACTTCGACTTCACACAGATCGCGAGGCATGGATAGGGGTTTTTCTAAAAGGTTTGTTTGATCTTGATAAAGTTCAAACAACTAGGAATATCTCAGTAGTAATGTGGGTTTCTCCGAAAAGAATGTTTGAGATATTGGTTGACTGTCTCAGGATTTGAAGAAAAGCAAAGAGAATATTTTCTTGAAAATTCTGGATTCTCTGAGATTATAAGGAACGAGACTTCAATGCAACAGCAATTCGACTTGATAATTGTTCTCTGTGTTTGGCTTGTTGTTGAAGTCCTATTTATAGGCATTCTTGGAAAAAGTGTCTGTTTGACACATGCAAGAGCGCGTGTCTCTCACTTCCGCGAGTGAACAACTTTTGTCCTTTTTCCTAAAAATCTGCTGCACAAAAGTCGGTGCTGCAGTCTTTGAAAAGTTGGCAGTCCAATAGGGTGGCTTCTCCGTACGTCTGAAAGTGCTTATCACATTTAATGCTCTTATCAGCATTTAATGCATTTGAATTAAATGCCCGTTGGGACTTAATGCATTGAGAATATTTGCATTAAAACTCCTTCTGGACTTAGAAATAAATTCAGGTGAAATCAGTCATTGATAAACGCTTATTCAACCTTGAATCACTTCTATCCTATAAGGTGACGCTTGGTGTAGCTGGTCATTCTAGACGCTTGGAATCTTCATCTTTATTCAGACTTCAGACGCTTGAGTCTTCAAACTTTATTTCTGATAAACTCACTCAGAACATATCAGACGCTCAGTCTAAGACAACTTAACCTAACAATCTAGAATAAAAATAAAACAAAGCCTATTACAAATCTAACGCTTCAAAGTTGAAAACAAACTTACATATTTTGGGGTCTAACAAAAAGTCCTAATTGTCATCATCAAAACATCTAACAAGAAATTCCTAACAATTTCCCCCTTTTTGATGATGGCAATACTTACTCTTTTATAGTTCAAGAGTTAGTCAGCCACAAAAAAAAGTTAGCTTTGATTAGATACGGTTAGTTAAAGTTAGTTACGCTTCAACGAGATGTTTCAGCAGAAAAATGCATTTTATATATATTAAAGATTACAAGCATTTTTACAACTAAACAAAAAAAATATAAGAGACAAGAATATATATAATGCAAATCAAAAAGCTTTAATGACTTGATCTAACTTTGTATCACTTGGGCATTTCAGCTCGGATAGCTTTAGTCAGATTATCTTCCAAGGTCATCATCGCTTCATGATCTTTGTTGATTATGAGCTTATTTTCTTCTTGTTGTCTCATCTTGAAAGCAGTAAAGTGTTTATCCCAATCAATTAGATCAATACCAATATACCTTAGGCAACTTTTGAAAGTTCGGATGAAGTCAGACTTCTGCCTCTCTTCAGCTAAAATTCTTAGATCTGAAGGTTTTGGAATGGATACTCCTTGAAGAGGGATGTCAAACTGTTCTAACATTGCTCTTGTAGGTATTGGTAGATTTGGATAAAGTGCTCTTGGAGGTTCCCTTAGTGTTCTACTAGGCGCTCTAGCAGAGTCACTTACTTTAAAAGTAGTTATCCAAGATGGGAGACTTAGCGCAGAAGGAGAGGTTAAGACTTGACGCTCAAGAGGCGGAGGCTCTTGAGCTCTTGAACTAGACGCTTTCCTCTTTTCTCCTTTCTTCTTCTCTTCCCCCTTATTGCCATCATCAGACTTCAGAAAGTGTTCTGTAAGTAAACTGACCTGATGAGCAATCTGAGACATAGAGTCTGTAATGTCGTCCAGCCGCTTGTCGAAGCGTTCCTGCAGTGCGAAGAGCTTGGCGCTGGTAGCATCCTTCAGAGATGTCTCTAGGGTGTCGAGGCGCTTTTCAAATGCTTCTTCATGGCAAGTTGGTTGACGTGATTAGCATCATGCATTTCTTGAAAAGTTTGTTTGCACTCACTAACTGCCGCTTGAGCTGAGCTACGCATATGAGCAATCTGAGCGCTCATAACGTGAGACTCAATCTTTGCCAAATCTTCTTTAATCCAGTGAAGGGATTCTTCATTCTGAGTAGCATGAGTACTGATATCCTTCAGAACAGATTTGAGCAAAGGACCAAAAGATTGACTCTCATCTGATTGAACCGCTTGAGGAGTCGGTCACTTGAATCTGGATGAGTGTTTGAGAGAGTCAATGGGAACTTGATATGCTGGATCGAAGACAGTATCTCGTATATCAAGAGAGAGATCCTCAGCAATATCAGCAACAACCGGCTCAGGAGCGTCAGGAATATCCTCTGGTTGAGACGCTTGAACTGGTTCTTCAGCAGACGCTGGAATACTGGCAACTGCAAAAGTGGATGCTTCAGTTTCCTTAGCAGGGGCTTCCTCTAGCGCTGACTCTGTTTTGCGAAAGTCATCGAATTGGAAGTTCCAATTTGCTAAATCGGCAAGAGAAGTGGACGAAGCTTCCAAAAGTTCAGTGAGTCTGGATCTAGAACAACAAAAACCAGAAATAAATGTGCGAAGAGAACTATCAATGGCCCGGGATGTGCATGGGACCAATGATATTAAGCACATGATGCGGAAAGACTTTGTTTGGCGCTGGACAGATGGAGAAAATGGAATCTGGAGAGTAATTTCTAGAAAATCCAAACAAGCAGTCAGAGGGAAGAGACTTGAGACGCTGATCTTCAGGCACGTAAGCAGCATAGTACTCTTCTAAATATGGATAGATTTCTTGAGCTAGTCCCTGATTTCTTTCTAGCAGTGAGAGGACAAACTCATAATGATTGAGTACCTCTTTGCGGATAGAAGGGAGCAGTGAATATCCTCGAAATGAATTGATGACGGAGCCGTTCCATTGTTTGATATTGGTAGTGAAGATTTTGTCGAAATGGGATAAGGGAGTCATAATCTTCACCATCATGTTAAAGTTATCTTCGCAGTGGCTGGGAGCGAAATTTAGGCTAGTAATTTGAGTACTACCACTGGTGGACTCTTGAGCGTTGAAATGTAGAGGAGTAATGGACAGTCTGTGAAGCTCTTGACGCAGACATTGTTCAATTTGATGTCTAATTAGTGGGAGCTTGAGAACAGGTCCAACTCTCTGTTGACGCTTCTTCAGGCAATACTTGGCGAAATGACGCTTCTTGTCATGCATGCCTATGCCAAACAAATGGGGAGCTTGAACTAAGTCTGAGAAAGTGTACTTGTTTCCCACGTACGCTTCAACCCAATTGACTTCGTTCATGCAGTAGTCTGTGCCAACGTTGACAATAGCTCTAATGCCTTCATGGTGAATGTCTCTGATAGATTCAAAGCGATATCTATCAGGCTGGTAGTTGGCATTCCAGACGCTATCAAAATATGCATCAGCTTCAGTCTGGATTAGATCTGTGAGAGATTCGAAACGCTCACTGGCATGAACTGCTTTATTTTTCCATAGGCGAAGTGGATTGACCAAAGCTAGATTTTCAGGACTATTGGCAACGTGAGAAAAGTGTGTGTAGCCTTCTCGGTTCAAGATTGCCTCTGATGGATTGAGAAAGCTAGGGCGAAGTGGCTCATACACACGAATATTGTAGTCCCGGAGAGCAAAACCTGTAGGCTTGCTGTGGCCATAGTCGAGGTAATACGCCAGATCCACATCACATCTAGGAGTTGTCCCTCCTTGTCTGTCTTGTTGAAGAATGAGAGAGGATGGTATTTGACCAGGAGTTTTTTGTAGTTGAATGGCCATATAATATTTCCTCTCAATTTTTGTCATCTCAGTGTTAAACACTATATCCCTGATTTTATTGTCGATGTCAATTAGTAGGGCAATTTCATTCTCAGCAGCAATATATCTGTCTTCATTATAGCCGGCAGGAATGAAATCTTCTTCGAGCGCTGGGGGTATGTAGTTGATTGAATGATCAATCGTCTTCAGCGTGTCCAGTTGGAAGAAGTGCCTTGGCTTTGTAACATCTTCAACAATGCTCCGACCTTCTGAGCGTACCTCTGTTTTAGCCGGAATAGTGATTGATGACTGAACCTCTTTGAGAGCAGGTTCCTCAGTTTCAGTTGCAGCACCTTTTGCGGCAACGTCTTTGGCAATCACCACAACTTCTGTCATCTCAACATCTAGATTAACGTCTGTTGATGCTTCAGCAGCAGCTGGAACTAAAGCTGTAACATATGAACTATCCTTGATAAGAGCAGGATCTTCTACAGATGTAGGAATAGGAATGTTGTGGGAAGAAATAAACTTACCCTGAGAACTTGTCTCAATAGCAACACTTTGAGCACTTGGCTCAACAGCAACTTGAGCGCTTGGCTCAACAGTCTCAGGCTCTTCAGGAACAAGAGCAGCTCGACGCTTGCTTGTCCTAGAACGCTTAAAGATTTTCTTCACGTTGACTCCTTTAACGAGTTTGAGCGCTTGAGCGGGAGGAGTAGCAGCTGGTTCATCGAATTCAATTTGTTTGATGATTCCTTCCAGTTTCCTCCGCTTGAGAGGTAACTTGTCCTGTGCATCCTCATCAGTTTCCTCATTATCCTTCTGAGGAGCAGGAACAGCTTGTGCCTTGGGCTTTCTAGGAGCCCTTTTCTTAGTAGTAGTCGTACGCTTCACGACTTCCTCTTGAGCAGGACGCTCAGCCTCTTCATCAGACGCTTCACGTACAGTCTGACGCTCAGAAAGTGGTTTGGCAGCACCACCAACTTTGGGAGGATTGAATAGATTTGTCAGAATCCTTCTTCCCAAAAACTTGGTTTTATTCAGCGGGAGACCAGATGAGTAAACACAGTCTGATCTGTACAGAAGGTCACACAAAACAAGTCCATATGGTTTATTTGGGGTGTTCAGACAGTCCCTAAACCTTCCAAAGATGTACTCACTCCAGTTGATTTTGATGGAGAGGAGTATAGAAGTCATCATCTGAAATTGTGTGGGGTTGACCTTATCGAACGTGCCCACTCTGCATTCAATAATCTTACTGTAGAAATCAGCCAACAGTCTGTACTGAGATACCAGATCTTTCTTTTCAAAGTGCTGGGTGTAGGGTACACCATCGTACGCCCTCATAACTGTCCATGCTTCCTTGATTTGTGCCAGAGTGACACTATCCAGTGCATCACCTTCATTAGGAATATTGAAGTTCTTTGCAATGGAGTCAGCAGTCAACACAAATTCTCTTGCTGGCTCTTTCCTGGACATAGGGAGGAGGCAAGAGATAGACTTCTTGTCCTCCGAGAGTTTTGCAGTCCTCCAGAAAGTATCAACTTCCATCGGAAATGAGTATGAGTACTGTGTTAAGAAATTCTTGAGTCCAGCCTTTGTAACAGTATCCATCATATCATGCAGGTTGATTTGGGGTTGATCATACAAGAATTTCAAATCGACAACAAGGCCTTCAGTGACCTTGATGACAGACTCGGCAGAAGTAGATGAAGCTTTCTTTGGTGCCATTTTTGAAAGTAGAGTGAACTGAGATTTTCTTTTGCTTTGAGAGAGAGAGAGAGAGAAATTTGTAGAAATCTGATAGTGAATGATTTTTCTGCAGAAATTGTTAAATGACACAGTAAAGAATTTTGAAACTTGTGTTCTCTAGTCTTTGTAGGATTTAGACACTTGTAAGGACTTTTTAATCTCAGCCATAAATTCATTAACTGCGGACGCGAGTTTTGTGTAAGAGAGAGAAGTTACATTTGGTAATTCTCATATATAATGATTTGACATCCGAGTAAAAATATGAAAAGAAAAACGTTTGATATTTTCAGAGTGTAGCACACGCGCCTGATGGTACACTGACACGTACACAAACACGTGCTATCTCTGAACCGTCATTTTAAAAGTTTTGATTACCCGCCAGTTTGATGTGATAGAGACGTGCGAGTAGAGTAGCATGCGAGTAGAGTACAAAATAGACTTTTGAGTCTACCCACTACTTCAAAAAGCTTTTGAAGTTTACGCATGACTGTTAAAAATATTTTTATATTAAGAGTTGAATGGAATTGGTTCAACGCTTAACTGATACCACTAGTTGATATATCATTGGAAAATAAGACGCTTATGATTGAAAAGACTTTTTATGTTTCAGTGTCCAATATTTTATGCATAAGCAATACTGAGCTTTGATGATCATGCATCTGAAAATTTTGATCATTGACGCTTGCAGTTATGGTCAAGTACAACTTTAAGGTTCCCCCTAAATTTGATAACTTGTACCAATTAGGAAAATCTTTTAGACATAAATCAGGTGGATTCCCCCTAAATTATGTCTAATAAAATATGATGCAAAATGATTAAGCGTTTAAATCAATCATACCTAATTCACTTCTCAAAGTGAGAAAACGTTGTTCGTTGAGTGCTTTGGTGAAGATATCTGCTAATTGTTTGTCAGTTCCAATGAAGTGCATGGAGATATCTTTCTTTTGAACGTGGTCACGAAGAAAATGGTATCTAATGTCAATGTGTTTGGTTCTGGAATGAAGAACAGGGTTTTGAGTCATGGCTAGAGCGCTTTGGTTATCACAATGAATGGGGGTTGGACCTAGGATTATTCCATAATCCTTAAGTTGTTGCCTTATCCATAACACTTGTGCACAACAACTTCCTGCAGCTACATACTCAGCTTCGGCTGTGGAGGTAGCTATGGATTGTTGTTTCTTACTATGCCATGAAATTAACCTATCACCTAGAAATTGACTCGTACCACTAGTACTCTTACGATCTATTTTGCAACCTGCAAAATCTGCATCTGAGTAACCAATTAGTTCAAAAGGAGAGTCCCTTGGATACCATAAGCCCACATTTTGTGTGCCTTTCAGGTATTTAAGGATCTTCTTGGCAGCAATTAAGTGTGACTCTTTAGGATCAGCTTGAAATCGTGCACACATGCATACCGAAAACATAATATCAGGTCTACTAGCAGTAAGATAAAGAAGTGATCCAATGATACCTATATAATTAGTGATATCAAATTTCTTTCCACTTTCATCTTTATCTAACTTAAGCGTTTGACTCATTGGAATTTTTGAATATGATGCATTTTCCATACCAAATTTCTTAATCATATCTCTTGTGTATTTAGCTTGGTTTATAAATATGCCATTATGGAGTTGTTTAACTTGTAATCCTAAGAAGAAAGTTAATTCACCCATCATGCTCATTTCAAATTTCTCTTGCATCATTTTCAAAAATTTCTCACACAGACGCTTGTTAGTAGAACCAAATATAATATCATCAACATAAATTTGGACTAAGAGAGTATCTTCGTCACTGGTGATTTTAAATAACGTTGTATCAAAGCTGTCTTTTGAAAAGCCTTTACCAATGAGGAAGATAGAGAGAGTGTCAAACCATGCTCGGGGTGCTTGCTTAAGCCCATAAAGTGCTTTGTCTAGCTTGTAAACCATACCCTTACCATGATTGTTGATGAATCCTAGTGGTTGCTCCACATATACCTCTTCTTGGAGTTTACCATTCAGGAAGACACTCTTCACGTCCATCTGATACACCATGACTTGTTAAACGCTGCATACGCTAGAAACATGCGGATTGGTTCAAGACGAGCGACAGGAGCGTATGTCTCATCAAAATCAATACCCTCTTCTTGGCAATATCCTTGAGCTACGAGTCTGGCCTTGTTCCTTATCACAATGCCATTCTCATCCATCTTGTTTCTATAAACCCATCTAGTTCCAATAACTCCTTGGTGAGTTGGTCTTGGCACTAGTGTCCAAACCTTATTTCGTTCAAACTGATTAAGCTCTTCTTGCATGGCTTCAATCCAACTTGGATCACTTAGCGCTTCATCCACTTTCTTAGGTTCCATTTGAGATAAAAAGCTTGCGAACATAGCCTCATTGAATGTAGCGGCTCTAGTCCTAACAGGCGCTTCAATATCTCCAATAATTTGCTCAGGTGGATGATCACGCAGCCATAGTCTATCTGGTTGGAAATGGTTAAGAGGTTGAATAGACGCTTGACGATCAGACGCTTGACTATCCTCTTGCGTAGGCGCTTCAAGTTCACAGATCCTTGTTTGCTCTTGATGATCACTCTCTTCATGATCATCAGCATTTCTTACAATATTGTCCATGTTAACCTCACGAGTAATCTTAGGAGGTGGCACTGAGATCTCATCATCGTCGTCACTGTCATCGTTAATGGTGATCTTAGACGCTTGATGACATAGATCTTCAACTCCTACATCATTCACATTAACTTTACTCGATTCTTGGTTAGCATCATAAAAAACAACATGAATAGATTCCTCAACCTTCGATTTGATCTTATTTAGGATGCGAAAATTCTTTCCATTCTTGGCGTAGCCTAGAAAGATTCCCTCATCCGCTTTAGGATCAAATGTCTTTAGACTTTGGGATCCATTATTATGGATAAAACATTTTGAACCAAAGACGTGAAAATATGAAACATTTAGCTTACGTCCCTTCCATAGTTCATATGGAGTTTTCCCATGCTGTTTGTTGATCATGCAACGGTTTTGAGTGTAACATGCAGTGTTGATCGCTTCGGCCCAAAACCTAAGAGCGAGCTTGGATTCTGCTAACATTGTCCTAGCGGCTTCCTTGAGCGTTCGGTTCCGGCGCTCAGCAACACCATTTTGTTGGGGAGTTCTGGGAGCCGAATACTCATGATGTATTCCATTTTCTGCACAAAACTTCTCAACAATTTTGTTAGTAAACTCAGTACCGCGATCGCTTGTTATTCTTGCAGCCTTAAGATTTTTCAATATTTGAAGTTGTCGAATAAGCGTTGTTAACTTGTCACATGTCTCATCTTTGGATGAAAGAAATTCCACCCAAGTAAATCGAGAGAAATCATCTACTATCATCAAAGTATACTTTTTACCGCTTACACTGATCGTTTGAACGGGTCCAAACAAATCCATGTGAAGTAGTTCAAGTATTCTAGAGGTAGATAGATGAGGTTTTCTCTTGAAAGATGATTTAACTTGTTTACCCATTTGACAAGCATCACAAAGACGATCCTTGTGAAATGGTCCATTTGGTAATCCCTCTACAAGATTTTGACTTATAAGCTGAGAGATTGTTTTGAAGTTGAGGTGATTCATTTTTCTATGCCATAACCAACCCGTTTTAGATTCATTTTTAGCAACAAAACATGTTGGGTTGTTATCAAGTGTTGAACCCCAATCTACCAAATATACATTGTTAGTTCTTTTACCCTTCAATTTAGTAGACTTAGTCTTAGCGTCATTTATATAGCAACAGTCACTTGAGAATATGACTTCAAAGCCTTTATCACAAAATTGACTTATGCTTAATAAATTGTGCTTCAGACCCTCAACAAAATAAACATCACTTATCATGATGTTCCCCCTATGCATAGTACCTATACCTTTGGTTTTACCTTTGGAGTTGTCACCAAATACAACCTGAGGACCATTGGCAGCTTGATAGTTGATTAGAAGATCTTTGGAACCAGTCATGTGCCTTGACGATCCACTATCGAAGTACCAAACAGATGTATCGGCTTTAGCTCTAGGTACCTGCAATTAAAAGGGAGGTTCTATTTCTGTTCAGGTACCCATTGTTGCTTGGGTCCTTTAACATTAGTAACATTGTTAGTTTGAATTAGAACTTTAGGAACCCATATTTGCCTAGTCTTCATTGTAGGAATACTGGCCTTTTTGGGTTTCACAACGTGTGTGCTTTTTGGGTGTATAATAATATCCTCGATTATAATGATAGTCATAATCATAGTCATAATCATAATCATCATAGTATCGATAATATGATCTTGACTGTCTTGGATATTGATGCTGGTATTTCCTTGCCGCTGGCTTGGGTTGCACTTTTGGTGCTGGACGCTTAGCGCTTGATTCACAGTGGTCAGACTTATCTTTAGCCTTTTAAGCATTTGGATAGACCCATCTTTGTGAATCATTTGCCTTAGCCTTACCCTTGCCTGAGTTAGCTTTGACTTTCTCATTTGGCCTCTTACCATTGCCACTGGGTTCATTTTATGTTTGACCTTGTGAACCTTTCTCAACAAAGATAACACCCTTTCCTTTGTTGTTCGGCGTAACGTTAGATTTATTAGGTTGTTTACCGAGTTTATCGCATCCTAAACCGGTCTTTTCACCAAATAATCTATTTACTTCAGTCACATTATCCAACTTTCTAGAAGCTTTTGATAATGATGAGATGAGATGCTCTGATTTAGCAAGTCTAGCGATCAAATCAGCTTCTCTCTTGACTATTATATCAAGATCGTTTTTTAATTGAATAATTTCACTCTCAAGCGATTGGTTCTTCTCAATGCACTGTTGCTGAACTTGCAACTCTGCTTTGAGCGTTACTTTATCTCTTGTGAGTGATGAGATAATAGCGAGATCGTTTTGATATATTTTGGCAGCTTCTTGACATTCATTGTAGTATTCTTTGACTTTGTCAAGTAATTCATCATAAGAGAGAGGAATAGATAATTCATTGATTACCTCAGGAGACGCTTCATCATCTCTGGCCATGAGACATATGAGCGCTGAGTCATCTAATGGCTCATCATCGTCACTACTCTCCTCTGATGATTCTAAATCTTCAGGTGCAGATGCTGGTTCTGATTCCGCTAGCAAACCTTGTTGACGAAGGTTGCTCCTGAATTGGTTTCTATCCAAGTAATCCTGCCTTGAGGGCTTGGATACGTTTAGATAAGGGCAATTTACCTGGTAGTGCCCTGGTTTCCTGCAATTATAACAAAGATTAGTTTTCATCTTTTGTTCATTTGTTAACCTTGCAATGTGTGGTTTTGAGACCACTGGAGCTGAGAGATTTTGAGTAGACGCTTGGTACTGAACAGGCGCTTGGGGTGAAGGAACAGAATACTGAGGTGCTTGAAATTGTTGTTGCATCAGAGAAGGCGCTTGATATGAACTTTGTCCTTGATTATTGAAACCTTTTCCTTTCTTTTCATATCTCAAGAACTTTCTGAATCTATTCAGCAAAGCCAACTCCTCTTCTTCATTGATATCTAAATTCTTTCCTTTATTTCCCGATTTGCCTTTAATTGATGCTATAAGCGCTCCAGATTCAATCAACGGACTACTCACAACATCACTAGCAGAATTCAACTCGAACTCAAATGCTTTGAGCTCTGAAAAGGCGTCTTCTGGAGTTAGGAGAGCCAACATATTTGATTCTCTCATAGCAGTTGTCTTCATCAAGAATTTACTAGGTAAACTTCTAAAGATCTTAACCACCATTTCTCGATTCTGTAACTCCATTCCCAACGATGTAAGTTCTGTAACTAGAGCTGTAAATCTTATATCTAATTGCTCTAAAGTTTCATTGGGTAGCATCTTAAATCCCTTAAACTTTTCCTTGGCAATGGAAAGTTTGTTTTCTTTAATCTGAGCTGAACCACCACAAATTGTAGCCAACTTATCCCATATTTCTTTAGTGGTTTTGCACGACTTGATCTTGTTGAATAAGTTGTCATTATCACCAATAGCTGTATATAGAGCGTTACGACCAACATTGTCCAAATTAGCTCTTCGACGCTCATCTGGAGACCATTCTTGTTTCGGTTTTTCAACCATCTGGAGTGTCTTCTGTGGCTCCAGGCGCTCTTGTGATAACTTTATATATTTTGATTGGTCCATCTGAAATAATATCACACATGCATCATCACATGAACAGAGCTATGTAAATGCTTTGACTTTCTATGTGTCAAAGTTTGACTCAGTCAGTTTGGGAACTTTAGCAAATGCCATGTTTAAAATCTAAAGCAACTAAGTTTGAAAAAGGATCCAAACAAGCAGTTATGCTTGAAAATTTTAAAATTTCAACTTTAACTGCTCTGATACCACTTGTTGGTCCCAAGTGGCATACGAAAGGGTCTAGAAAGGGGGGTTGAATAGACCCTGAAGTCTTTTCAGACTTCAAAAAGATTCGTATTAAAATTATGGTTTTGGACGCTTGACATAAGCGTTCACTTAAAATCTAGGCGCTTTGATGAAGCGTCTAACGAAGACTATTTTTAGAAAGTTAACTTAGATTTCAAGAATTGAATACTACAACCAAATAGGTTTGAGCGTTCACTTCTTTGATTAGTGTTAGCACAGCGGAATCATTTTTGGAGTCTTCTCTTTGAAAGCTTTAGCATCACAGAAAGTGTATTTAGTTGCTTAGCGTTTGAGTTTTACTTTATCAGTTTATGATATGACAATATGAAAGCTGAAAGTAAAGTAACGAACAATATTTGTAAGGTTCATTGGTGGTGTAATCCCAACTACGTCCTTCTTCTCCTTGAACACTTGGAGGCAATCCACTAAAATAATTCTCAAAGAATCACACAGAATCTTCTACAAATTAGGGAGAGATGGATGTCGATGACTTGAGCTCCTTGATCACACAGATTTTTGCTCCAAATCACTTCAATCCCCTTGCTTCTTTCACCCAGAAATACGGCAAGTATCCAACTTCAACTTCACACAGATCGCGAGGCTTGGATAGGGGTTTTTCTAAAAGGTTTGTTTGATTTTGATAAAGTTCAAACAACTAGGAATATCTTAGTAGTAATGTGGGTTTCTCCGAAAAGAATGTTAGAGATATTGGTTGACTGTCTCAGGATTTGAAGAAAAGCAAAGAGAATATTTTTTTGAAAATTCTGGCTTTTCTGAGAATTAAGGAACGAGACTTCAATGCAACAGCAATTCGACTTGATAATTGTTCTCTGTGTTTGGCTTGTTGTTGAAGTCCTATTTATAGGCATTCTTGGAAAAAGTGTCTGTTTGACACATGCAAGAGCGCGTGTCTCTCACTTCCGCGGGTGAACAACTTTTGTCCTTTTTCCTGAAAATCTACTGCACAAAAGTTGGTGCTGCAGTCTTTGAAAAGTTGACAGTCCAATAGGGTGGCTTCTCCATACGTCTAAAAGTGCTTATCACATTTAATGCTCTTATCAGCATTTAATGCATTTGAATTAAATGCCCGTTGGCACTTAATGCATTGAGAATATTTGCATTAAAACTCCTTCTGGACTTAGAAATAAATTCAGGTGAAATCAGTCATTGATAGACGCTTATTCAACCTTGAATCACTTCTATCCTATAAGGTGACGCTTGGTGTAGCTGGTCATTCTAGACGCTTGGAATCTTCATCTTTATTCAGACTTCAGGCGCTTGAGTCTTCAAACTTTATTTCTGATAAACTCACTCAGAACATATCAGACGCTCAGTCTAAGACAACTTAACCTAACAATCTAGAATAAAAATAAAACAAAGCCTATTACAAATCTAACGCTTCAAAGTTGAAAACAAACTTACATATTTTGGGGTCTAACAAAAAGTCCTAATTGTCATCATCAAAACATCTAACAAGAAATTCCTAACAATTTAGTTGGACTAATATTATTTTAATTAAAGGTAGATATACTTAATTTATAATTTCGTATATCTAAGTCATCTAGTAGGACTAGAATGATTTTAATTGAAATAAATAATATATAAAAGTTGGGAATTAATAAAGGACTTTTTTAGTTAGACTAAAATCTTAAATATCAACATAAGTGTTTTTATATTGTGAGCATGTATTAAATGTTGTGAGAATGTATTAATGGATGCGAGCATGTCTTATGTGATGGAAACACCGATCATGGACTTAGATTATGTTCGATTTTCTTTTCTTTTCATGGGTTGTTGTAGTAAAATAATTTAGAATTATTTAAGCCCGTAAAGTTTTGTTTTTCGGCTTTACATTTACATGTGATGGCCTATTGGCTCGGGCCCTCTAGAAAAGTCCATGATCGAGTATAAATGGATTTATTTATTTATTTAATTCCATGATTAATATTGATAGACATATTTAGTAGTAGTATAATTTATGTATGTTCAATATGTGATAGTTGTGTTATATAATTGACTAATGTGCAAAATGAGACCAAACGTTTGACAATTTAAATACTCCCAAATGAATAATACCGAGTTAGAAAAGGATGTGTGACATCCTTGCCCTCCACTAAGCTTTCTAAAATTCAAATTACTATAAATGTGTAATGCTTTCCAGTTATGAGGGTTATGCACTTAGAAATAATTTGAAATTTTATTAAGTGCATGGAATGCCTTAATCGAAACATATTTCACCCCAGAAACATGTTCGGTTGCAACGTAAAATTCAAATGTTAGATTATAGGAGCTAGTGGGAATGAACTCGGGTAGTTCACGAGCTTAGAAATCGGTTAGGTTGCGGTTTGGTGAACTATGGGGAAATGTATTGAAATATTTATTGGATAAATTGATGTTAGACATCACTTCAATTAATTTCATGGGCCATAAATCGGTTAGGTTGCAACCCATGTAATTAATTGAGGACCTCAATACCCGTTGTGGAATTAATGCCAATGATGATTCCCGATTTTCACATGGTAGTGTGAGATTCGAAAAATGAAGTGGGAGCCAAGATAAATTTTAAGTCTTTTATTTTTCTTAGTTAAGTCAAATACAAGTAATCTAATTTAATTTGGTTTATTTTTGCAGTTATTTTCTTGTTAATCTCTCTCAAAATGACAAACCCACTTTCAATACTACTTAAAAAGAATACTCTTACTGGACCCAATTATGTGGACTGGCTTAGAAATTTGAGGATTGTCCTCAATATGGAATCTCTGGGATACGTCTTGGAGGCTGATACCCAAGTGGCTCCTGCTAGAACACTTGCTAGTGAGGAAGAGGTCCAAGCCCATGAAAAATGGGTCAAGGACGACATCCGGGTGAGACGATACATGTTGGGATCTATGACCAATGAACTTCAAACCACTTTCTTGAAGTCTTGAACTTCTGGATCATCATCGCTATCCGAACTATCACTAGAGGAATGTGCCTGAAGGGGCAGAGGTTCTTTGGAAGCAATCGTTTTGCCACGCGCTGGATTTCAAAGGAGAGGTTCCTAAGAATCAACAACTGGTTCCTGTTCGTGAAGAGCAGTGTCTGGAGCATGGACTTCTGCAATGTCTATGATATCACCTCCATTGGCCTCAACGCTAGAAAGATTTTCAACAATTACTGGAATAGGAGCGCTGGCAGGGGCTTTTTCTTTGAAGATTGTCTCCACATCATCATTTGATGGCGCTTCTTGGACAAAAGGAACATGAGCATCTGAAAATTTAAAAGCAGAGTTTGTAAGTTGCGGAGCTGGAGAGTAGAGATGGCAAAACTTTGAAAGCCACCTCAACGACAAAAGAATAGGAGCATCTGGAATGATCTCTGGAAGAGTCATCCCTGTTGACGGTGTTATCTGGGTCCATGGAATGTTCTTTGAAATTGTTGATAGCTGAAAGGGTTCTTGCTTGAATATTGAGTGGGGACTTTCTTGAGCAGCTACCCGCATTGGACCGATTGCATCTATAGGGTGTACTGGAGTTAACCTGGCGCTGGACCCTGGAATGAAGAAAAGAGAGTCCTCGGTTTGCTCTTTACTGAAGTACAACAACCTTTCTTCTGGCAGTATTTTAAGATTTGAGATGTAGTGCTTGCAATGATCTTCTAAGTATGGCAGGACAGCTTGAGCAAGCGCTAGACTGCAATGCTCTTCTAACAAATTAATTACTCACTGGTAATGAGCACTTAGCTCCTAGGGATAAGATTCTAGAAAGGTAAATCCGGAGAACTCATTGATGCTCGCCCCAGTTGCTGTTACAACATTTTTCGTAAAGATGTGTGATAGGAGTCATTTTTACGTGTTATTAAACCCCTTTGCGTTTATGTTTTAAGTTCATTTATCGCTTGATTTTGTCACTTGTGCGTTTAATTCTTGCATTAAGTGATTTCAGGCCTTAAGTGGATACAATCGAAGAAAGGGTGGAAAAAGGACGTATAAAACAAGTTTAGGCCAAGATGTTTCACACCTCTACGACCAAACAAGCAAGAAATAAGCTGGAGTTAGCCAAAATCATATTTTAGTACAATTTCCGCACACCTGGGCGCCAAATCAGAAACAATCTCCACGTTGGAACGCCATTTGGATAAATTTAGAGACCGAATTTGATGACGTGTCCTTCTACAAAGTTTTAGATCTATGTCTTACCTTTACATGGGGACTTGAATCATCCAATTCGGAGGTTTGTGGAGAAGTTTATGAATAAAACACTATCCCTGCGCTGGAAAATACGAAAGTGGCAGCTCCCATTCTTAGTAGGTGGAAAACAAGAGAATGGTAGTTCACATTCTTGGTAGGAGGAAAGTAAGAGAATGGTAGGTGAAAAACAAGAGAATGGTAGTTCACATTCTTGGTAGATGGAAAGCAAGAGAATGGTAGGTGGAAATAAAAGAGAATGGAAGCACATGTTCTTGGTTGGTGAATTCTTTTGGCTATAAAAGGAGGATTGGAGGCCATCCTACAAAGACACTTGAAAACACATTCCCCATTGGGGGAGCCTAAACACATCCTATCATCATCTTCGTCATCCTTAGATTAGTTATGAAGATTATCAAGAACCTTTGAAGGTGAAAAAATCAAGAAGCATGGAAGAGATGAAGATCGAAGTTCAACCATCAAAAATACGAGGGAGTTTCTTAGATTTAGATTTGTTTTTGTCTATGAATATGAATCTTGATTTAAGTTCCTATCTTTTATCTTTTATGATGAAATAGATTCTTCGAACTAAGGCCATGTTGAGGCTTAATTATGATAATTGAGATATAAATTGTGTTTTTCATATTAATTCTATTGTTGCTTTGTGTCTTGATCTTGTTTGAATGCATCATATGCTTAGCTACCATATGCATGATTTATTGCTTAAATTATTCGTTCGAGAGAAGGTAATTTAAGGTGCAAAGAGGATCATCACATAATCCGTAAAAAATAGGGAATTGCCCCTAGAGATAGGTAGAGATTCCCGGGTGCAGTTAGCCGGATTAATCCGGGGAAATTCTAGAACTTGAATGCATGATTGTTGGTTAGATTCTCGGATAGACATATCTAGAGAACCATCAATTAATGATAGGATTATTACAGCTGAGAAATCGGGTAGTAATTATTTAAGGTTTTTTCCACCAAAGCAACATTAGTCTAATAATATGAGAACATGTTTATAGTGAAAATTGATTAATTTATGCCAACACATGTGTCTTGGTTGCTCTCTTCCATAGCTATCTTGATTTCGACATCTTGTTTCTTATATCTTACTTTCATAATATTTTAGTTAATTCTTGTTTTAGTTTAAGTTCTTCAATTGCTTTAAAATCATAAACTAAAATACAAGTCCTTGAGGTTCGACAACCTGGACTTTATTGTCCACTTTATTACTACACACGACCAGTCCACTTGCTGTTTAATACACGTAAGGATTTTTCGTGTCAAGTTTTTGGCGCCGTTGCCGGGGACTTGTTTAATTTTAGTTTTTGATTTTATTGCAAGTTTTAAGTATTTATTTTATTTTTATTAAATTTTTTTATTATTATTTTTTTCTTACACTATTACCTCGCAATGGCTAGAAATTTTCCAGATATGACCCTTCCGGAGAATCAATTATGGCTGCAAAGCGTCATTCAATTCGCAAAGGATAGAAATTTTCCTGATATGACACTACCGGAGAATCAATTATGGCTCCAAAACGTCATTGAAGCGTGTTATGCACAACGGTTCTTTCCACAACATTACCAAGAAAGAATTCCTACTCCGGAGGAACAATTTGATAACACCATTGGAGAGCTTCACTTTATGATGAAGGACGCACGGCGGGAAATGAAGGAGATGAATCATCAACTCAAGCAACTAACGAGCGACATATCTGAGAAAGTACCATGGGCATTGCTTGGTACCACTGAGATAGATCAAAAGGAGGAATTCAACACCGTGACGTTGAATGAAATGAAGTTGGAAAATTCGAAAGCAGATTCCTCCAACGATGAGCATTCGACTCCTATCCTTTCTGAGGGTGTTGACATTTCTTTACTTTCTTCCCTAGCCACAGGTAAATCAGTATTTGATGCCGACGATGGTAAGTTGTTATTGAATGTAGGAGATGACATGGTTAATTTCGATAACTATGAGGTTTTTGAGCATCTAATTGATTTTGATTTGTCTTTACACATTGATGTTTTTGATCCTTTTAGTGTTGAGCACTTTCATGAAAAACGAGCCAATAATCTTCAACATCCATACATGATGGAGCTGAAATATGTCAAGGTGATTGTTGAAGAAAAACGAGACATTATCTCTAGCTTGGAGAAAAATCTGCACCACCATCCGGAGCATGAGGAAGAAAAGGTAATAGAGGTATTGAGGGACCATAAAAAAACTCGTGAGTGGATGATTGCTTGGTCTAACCCTAGGATATGTAGCACAAATAATTGGTCAATCTTCACTACAAAGGGCAAAAGGTTGAAGCGATACCCAATAGTGGATTGGAGAACGAATAAGACATTCATACATAAACCGCCTTGAGCCAATATCTTACATAAAGTCAAGCTAGTGACTTTAAAAGAGCATTTCTTGGGAGGCAACCCAAACTTTGTGAGTTTTCTTTCTTTTTTTTTTTTTTGCTTTATTTTTTTGTTTTTGCTTTTCGTTTTATTTGTTTTGTCTAAGCATGCACTTTTGGCATGTGTTTTCATATGCTTGATGGTTTGTTTGATAAGTATGTTGAGCATGTTATAGTAGCAATTCCCCGTTGTTTTGAGAGGCCTATTTTGATGAGATGAGTTTGATTTGGAACATATTTGTGATGAAGGATTGTTTTTCAACAATCCTTGATTATAAGTACTCTTATACCTTTTGCATGCGTTTATGTGAGACAACATTGGGGACAATGTTGAGTTTTAGTTTGGGGGTATATGTGGGTAGTACTTTGTGGTTTTAATACATTCATATGATTGATCACCATGTGTTTGCTATTTTTGTCATGTCATGTGTTCCTCGTTTAGCTCAAGTTTGGAGGAATTTGTATGCTATCATGTTTATATGTGTTTATGTTAAGAAAATCAAGCATGATTTTTTTTAGTCCTTCTAATTGATGCATTGAAATTGATTAACTTGGAAAAATGGCACTATTTCTTAAAATAAATTGAATTTAATGGAACATATATATCTTTGAAATTGCTCATGGAGACCCTAGATGAGAATGATTTTCTTAGATGATTCACATTGCACAATAAATCGAGGGTAGAGGAGTTGAGAGGATAACCATCTTGAGACACTTAAGGAGTTTTTCCCGGAAAAATTAACTTAGATTTTTCATAAGGTTATAAGTTGAGTAGTAATTTTTTTATGCTAAACAATGAATTTAAAAGGTTGAAGTTTGGTATGACCACAAGTGGTCAGGCTAATATGTACTGGAGGTGAAAAGTTCCATGCCTATATACTGTACTATTATGCTAATTTGAGCTAAGCTCAAGCCAAAAAGAAGCGAATTGTTTAAAAGATCTAGTTTTATTTCGTGGCCTTTGACACTCGAGTGATTAAATCCTTAGGAGTGTCTTTACACTTAATGCCCCAAAACTATCTAGTTTGGGAGTCATTGATCTAAAACTTGTTATATGGGTACCATAGAAAGCCTAATGGAATAAAACATTGCACATGATCTAGCCTTAATGAAGTTAATTGGAAAGTTTCATATGAATTGAAAGTTTGAATGTTTGAGATAATGAAATTTAAATGGCTATGAGATTTTCTATGATTCTTATGCTTTGTGTTTGATCATAAAGTTGATAGATATGGGATTAATGTCCAAAATTTGGGAAGGATGCCTCTCGACTATAATACCTTAGATTTATTTTCACTACACCCTATGGAGTCTTTCTAGTATTGGTGTCACATGAGCAAAAATAGTTGATATGTATATATATTTGTGAGCTGTAAAAGGATGATTTTGTGCCATTTATTCTTCTTAATTATGTTGAGATGTATTCATTTGGTTGGAATTGAAAGTTTGTTAGATTTTGTGGGTATATCGTCTGCAAACCCTCACGAGACTATAACTCGTCCTTTGAGGTAACTCACAGGTTTAAAGGCTTGTTGCACATGCTAAGTGCAATCGTTTACTCTACGAAAGTGAGTTCGTTTGTTGTTTTTGTTTTCTCCTTTTGATTGATGATGTTTTTTGTGCCCTAGACCTTTTATTGCTCGAGGTCGAGCAATTGATAAGTTTGGGGGAATTGATAGGAGTCATTTTTACGTGTTATTAAGCCCCTTTGCGTTTATGTTTTAGGTTCATTTATCGCTTGATTTTGTCACTTGTGCGTTTAATTCGTGCATTAAGTGATTTCAGGCCTTAAGTGGATACAATCGAAGAAAGGGTGGAAAAAGGACGTATAAAACAAGTTTAGGCCAAGATGTTTCACACCTCTACGACCAAACAAGCAAGAAATAAGCTGGAGTTAGCCAAAATCATATTTTAGTACCATTTCCGCACACCTGGGCGCCAAATCAGAAACAATCTCCACGTTGGAACGCCATTTGGATAAATTTAGAGACCGAATTTGATGACGTGTCCTTCTACAAAGTTTTAGATCTATGTCTTATCTTTACATGGGGACTTGAATCATCCAATTCGGAGGTCTGTGGAGAAGTTTATGAATAAAACACTATCCCTGCGCTGGAAAATACGAAAGTGGCAGCTCCCATTCTTAGTAGGTGGAAAACAAGAGAATGGTAGTTCACATTCTTGGTAGGAGGAAAGTAAGAGAATGGTAGGTGAAAAACAAGAGAATGGTAGTTCACATTCTTGGTAGATGGAAAGCAAGAGAATGGTAGGTGGAAATAAAAGAGAATGGAAGCACATGTTCTTGGTTGGTGAATTCTTTTGGCTATAAAAGGAGGATTGGAGGCCATCCTACAAAGACACTTGAAAACACATTCCCCATTGGGGGAGCCTAAACACATCCTATCATCATCTTCGTCATCCTTAGATTAGTTATGAAGATTATCAAGAACCTTTGAAGGTGAAAAAATCAAGAAGCATGGAAGAGATGAAGATCGAAGTTCAACCATCAAAAATACGAGGGAGTTTCTTAGATTTAGATTTGTTTTTGTCTATGAATATGAATCTTAATTTAAGTTCCTATCTTTTATCTTTTATGATGAAATAGATTCTTCGAACTAAGGCCATGTTGAGGCTTAATTATGATAATTGAGATATAAATTGTGTTTTTCATATTAATTCTATTGTTGCTTTGTGTCTTGATCTTGTTTGAATGCATCATATGCTTAGCTACCATATGCATGATTTATTGCTTAAATTATTCGTTCGAGAGAAGGTAATTTAAGGTGCAAAGAGGATCATCACATAATCCGTAAAAAATAGGGAATTGCCCCTAGAGATAGGTAGAGATTCCGGGTGCAGTTAGCCGGATTAATCCGGGGAAATTCTAGAACTTGAATGCATGATTGTTGGTTAGATTCTCGGATAGACATATCTAGAGAACCATCAATTAATGATAGGATTATTACAGCGAGAAATCGGGTAGTAATTATTTAAGGTTTTTTCCACCAAAGCAACATTAGTCTAATAATATGAGAACATGTTTATAGTGAAAATTGATTAATTTATGCCAACACATGTGTCTTGGTTGCTCTCTTCCATAGCTATCTTGATTTCGACATCTTGTTTCTTATATCTTACTTTCATAATATTTTAGTTAATTCTTGTTTTAGTTTAAGTTCTTCAATTGCTTTAAAATCATAAACTAAAATACAAGTCCTTGAGGTTCGACAACCTGGACTTTATTGTCCACTTTATTACTACACATGACCAGTCCACTTGCTGTTTAATACACGTAAGGATTTTTCGTGTCAATGTGGTCGAAGACTTTCACAGCATCTCTGAATTTCATGCGATTGAAAAGAAACTCATAACGCTGTTCATTGTCGACTTCCACACTGGCGCTTGAAGACTCGCCACTCAGAGCGCTGCTATCATCTGGAAAAATATTGGATTGACTGAGCTCAGCAAGCACTTGGCAAAGAGATTCCTCTACTGGACGCTGAATAGATGGCAAAGATTGAACTGGTCTGAGTCGCTAAATCCAAGAATCAGGGCAATAATGGGCAAACTGCTTGCTCTTATCATGAATTTCTTGGTTGAAAAATAGTGGGTTGGCAACCATTTCTTCAATTGTATGGCGCTTGGAGGCATAAGCTTCAACCCATTCTGCTTCCTTAAGTACCCACTCAGATCCGGCAGCTAGGATAGCTCTTATGCCGCGATCCTGAATGCTCTTCAATGAAAGAAAATGCTGGAGATTTGCGCTGTAATCTCCATGCCAAACTCTCTCAAAATAGAGTTGCGTTTCACGGGCAATCATCTACTTCAAATCCACTGGCTTATAGGAATGGCAATTCCTTTGGCTTTCCACAGGCGGAGAGGCTGAGCAGTCTCAAGGTTGGAGTAGTGAGCGACTCTCTCATGATAATGAGTATAGCCAAGCTTGTTAAGCGTCTCCTCACTTGGACTCAGAGAAACTAGAGAAATTGAGCGTCTCATTCCTCGACGGCCTAGCCTATGGCTGACTATGCAGATGAACACTGAAGTATGCAGAATCAATCTTGGCCAAAGTCCTTTGAACTGGTTTAGGATCTTTCTTTGGCTTAGAGGCGGCAATCTCAGGAAGTAGATTATCCAATGTCTTTTTAGGGACTTCCTCTTCTGCAATACTTGAAGAAGACTTGGACTTAGAAGACTTAGACGTTTTAGTGTTCTTCGACTTTTTAGGGGGAGGTGTTGGATCCTAGGAGGCAATTCGGATAATTCTTGATTGAACATAATCCGAGAGAACCAGGCATCATACTCAATGGCTTCTTGAATACAATGTTAGCCATGTACATAACGTTCTTCAAAATCTTCATGCGGAACAAAATCTCTATTGAGTAAAGTCGGAGGAGTGAGAGCGGCGTGGTCTATATCTCTATCTAGTACCACCCAATGCTTAGCGGCTGATCCACCCACAGTTTATGGGAGATCATCATCAGCGGCTGTAGCAACTTTCGGAGCGATTGCTACAACAATGGAAAGGTCAATGTCAAACTTCACTAGCATGCTCTCGGGAACACTGGCAAGAGCGTCTGCTTCAGTATCGACTTCTAAAGGAGTTGAAAGAACAAAACAAACCTTAAGAACTAAATTTTCTACAGAAGGTAAAAAATCGAGAGAAGGCCTTGGTAGAAGAAATCTCTTACCCTGAGCGCTAGTCTAAGCAATTGGCTCCAGAGGATGAACTTGTGGTTCACTAGTCTCAGACTCCTTTTGCACATCAGCTTCAGCGGCTGATAGTTCTTGATGAACATTTGGTGCTCAGGAAAATTCTGTACTTGGCTCTGCAGGAGCGCTTGCGGGGGCGCTTGACTGCGGGATACCACGAGGGTCAGATAATATTCTAGTTGCTGGAGTGTGAATCTTTTGGTTTGTTAAAGAAACAAATTTTTCATGAGTGCTGGTAATGTAAATTACCTAAGTAGCAGCTGGGATAGATCCAGCTATTTTCTGGAGCTTAAGAGCTTCTGTTTGCTCTTTTTCCTCGGCTTCCTTCTAAAAATTCACGGGCGAAGGAGGAGGGGAGGACGGCTTCTTCCTCTTAGACTTCTTAGAAGGCGTTTGGGGAGCCTTCTTTGATTTCTTCACGTTTAAGCCCAAAACAACATCAGCAAGGCGCTCTTCAGCAGGAGACGCCAACTCAGGAAAATCTTCTCTAAACTCAGCTCCAGCAATTATTTGAAGCGCTTCCTCTTCTTGCTTCTTGCTCATCTTCTTTTCCTGGCGTCGAACACGATCTTCTTTCGGCAACGCAACGCTACCAACTGAGGAGGGTAAAGAAGAGTAGAGATCATCTTGTTACCCACGAACTTTTCTTTAGGAACGGCAGTTCCAGGGCTTGGAACGTGACCGCTGCGATATAAAATGTAACTTAAAAGCAAACCATAAGGTTTAGCGGGAGGCTTCTTCCCTAACATAGATGCTATCCTTTCGAGAATAAACCTTGGCCAATTAATTTGATAGTTCTTTGCTATGGCGACCATCATCTGAAATTGCAGATGATTGATTTTATCAAACGAACCAGCTCTGCACTCAAGGACCTTAGCGCAGATGTCCGCCATGATCTGGTACTTCGTCTTCAACTCCTTCTTCTTGAAGTTGTGCGAGTAGGAGGAGTCTGGTTTTGATCTCATGAGTTTCCAAACAACTGAAAAATCTCCGACTGTGACATTAGAGGGCAAGATCCCTTTACTTGAAAGTTGGAAAAAGTCGGCAATGAGATTTGAAGAAAGGGTGAAAGCTTTGTCTAGAAATTCAGGGAACAGGTATGTGATTGAAAGACCATCATCGAAAATCTGGGCATTCTCATAGAATTCTTTGAGAGCCACAGAGTGAAATTGATAATAACTAGTCATGAGAGGCTTCAAATTTTGTTCTTCGAAAGAGAGAAGAACACTGCGAATAGGGAAGTGTTGTTGGGAGTGAAGATAATCCCAATCAACTAGAAATCCAGGGTTAACATGAACTTCATCCTTGGATTTTGGTGAAGAAGAAGCAGCAACAGATTTTGAAGATTTACGTGGGGCCATTTTTCAGAAAGATTGAAGAACTTGATGCAGTTATCTTTTGAAGAAACGAGAATTTGCAGAGAGCTTTTTAGAGAGTATGAAAGTGATAAAGTGAAAAGTTCTGCAAAGTTTCGCAATTTCTTGAATTTATAGAGAAAAGAAAATAACTGATCAATTGCGATATGGCCACGTGTCAAAGAAATTGAATCTGTGCTGTAAATTCCATAATAATGGGTGGGAAAATGGGCGATAAATATGGAAACTGCATTTGGTAAATACAAGATATAAAATTTGGTGTCCGCGGTTACTTTTGCAGTTACTTTTTTAATTTCATAGGTATTTGAAATATTTAGCGTGAGTTGTATGCGCAAGAAATACAGGGTAGTGTATACACGCGAGTACATTCGCTGAACCATCATTTTGAAAAGTAATGAGTACCCTTTGGTTTTCTTGATCAGAGGTGGTGCATGTCATGCCAGCATTAATTGCTTTGACTTAATTATCCACTATCTCTGTTTAGCTTTAGGTAAAACGCTCTTTTTGAAATTCATTTTACTAAGTGCTAATTGGGAATTGGTTAAGCGTTTAGTTCCTTTCAAGAGAATGTTCAGACGCTGAAAAAGTTAAAAGTCTCCAAACAATTTTAATGCATAAATACAAGTGTTTATGACCAATGCAAAGGAAAACATTTTTGGTCAATTTCACTTTGCTAATAAAGTCGTCCCTTTTAAGGTTCCTCCTTTTCAGGTTCCCCCTAAAATTAACAACTCATTAGTATTTTCTTTGAATTATTTAATAATAAAATAAGGTAAATTCCCCCTAAAGTTTATGCCTATAAAGTATGATGTTTGAATGATCAGGCATTTAAATCAATCATACCTAGTTCACTTCTTAAAGTGAGAAATTGTTGTTCGTTGAGCGCTTTGGTGAAGATATCTGCCAATTGTTTTTCTGTACCAATGAAGTGCATGGAGATATCTTTCTTTTGAACATGGTCACGTAAGAAATGATAGCAAATATCAATGTGTTTAGTTTTAGAATGAAAGACTGGGTTTTTTCATAGCTAAAGCACTTTGGTTATCACAATAAATAGGGGTTGGGCCTAAGATTATTCCATAATCTCTAAGTTATTGCTTCATCCAAAGGATTTGTGCACAACAGCTTCCAGTGGCTATATACTCCGCTTCAGCGGTAGAAGTCGCTATGGATTGTTGTTTCTGCTGGGAATCTTGTCGGCATGCGCAGCGGAAACGTAAAACATATCCGGATTCCCAAACCAAGATTAAAATCGACGAAAGCCACGAAATTGATCTTGATTTGGGAATCCGTATATGTTTTACGTTTTCGCTGCGCATGCCGACAAGATTCCAACAGTGGTATCAGAGCCAAATTTGTTGGCCATCGTTGATTATGTTTGCGTGTTCTTCATGTTCATATTGTATGTTCATTTTAATTCCGCAATTGATGATTTTGAATTATCAAAAGTTTGGATCGAAAAATCTATGGCAGTTTTGGAATTTATTAGATTGGATCGAAACATTCTGAAATTATTAAATCTGAAATTGGCCGAAAAAATTCTGAATTTTGTGCATCTTCGGATCGCTGAAATCTGTATTTTGAAATTTCTGCAAAACTGGATTTATGAAATTCTTGCAAAACACAACGATGAAGAATCTGGGCTGCTTCACTAACATTGAAATCTAAAATCAATTTTTGATTTGGGAATTCTAAAATTGATTTTTGATTGTGCCTTGAATTTGTGTTGTTGGGCTGAGGATTGAAGTATGAACGGTGATGGCGGTGCGAGAAATCACCGGATTTTAATTGGCTGAAAACGCCGATGAAGATGATGGCGTTAATCGCCGCTGGTGGTGGCGTGACAAGCGCTGACATGTGCCGTTGAGAACGATGCATGACACTGCCTGAATCGCCGCCGCTGGGTGAAAGCCGAATCGCCGGATATGACTGAGGTGACGCGAGGTCCGACAAAACCGATTGGAAAAATAGGCTTTGAGCAGATATTTTCTGAACGGTGATGGTGGCTCTTGAGTCGCCTATGTACGCCGAAGACGGCGACGTAAAACGCCGCGAACTTCCATCAATGGAGTCGCCAGATTTGTGGCCCGAATTCCCGGAGAAGATGACCGCGACTTGAGCTGCTGAAATCGACCGCCAAACTGCGCGATTTCCATCGCTTTGATGAGTGGTGGCCGGAGATACGCCGGTTGAGGCGGCGGCGTAGGATTCCGCTGCCATGACCGACCATGTCTCCGGCAGCTGACGACGCGGAAGAAGGAAGAGGATGGCTATGTTGGGCTAGGGCTAGTGTTTGGGCTGGGCTGGGCTCAACACATATTTTATATTGTGGTGGGCTCGGCTCAACGTAATTAATTCCATTTATTCGGATTGGGCTTGGCCCATTGTTTGGATTAATTACACAAAAGACTCAACCTGATTTTTAATTAAGAAGTGTTGGGCTTGACCCAATACAAATTAATTAATAATTGGCCCAACTTAAATTAGTTCAATTGGGTATTGGGTTTGACCCAACACCAATTAATTCAACAGGATTGAATAAGATATGGGGCTTGGACCCAAATTGTAATTGAATTATAAATTGGGTAAGACCCAAACCCAATTTTAATTAATTGGGTCAAACTTTTTCTTATCAAATTAAAGCCCTCTTTGTAAATTTAATTATTGTTAAACTGGATTTAATATAAATTAAAATAAATTTGATTTACATAAATTAAATTAGGATTTAATTTATTAAACGAAATTAAATTGGATTTAGTTTTGTTGATATTTTGAATCTATTTAATTTACCCATCAAAATTAAATAAGATTTAATTTTGTAATTGATTAAGTGGGACTTAGTCAATGATTCGCAAGCCTATAGAAATTAAGTAGAACTTAATTTCACATCGATTGAAATTAATTTAATCTTTTATTGAAATTGAGTAGGACTTAATTTCACTAAGATTAAAGTTAATTTAATCATTCCCATTGAAATTAAGTGTGACTTGATATCACACTGATTGAAATTAATTTAATCTTTTTATAGAAATTGAGTGGGACTTAATTTCACTAAGATCAAAATTGATTTAATCATTTTTCTTGGAAATTGTGTGAGACTCGTTTTCACAATGATTGAAATCGGTTTAATCTTTTTCATGGAAATTAAATAGGACTTAATTCCACTTAGATTAAAGTTGATTTAATCCTCCCATTGAAATTAAGTAAGTATTAATTTCAAATAGATTTAATATTGCTTAAATTGGATTTAATCATCGTATCAAAATTAAATTAAATTTTGTTTTATTATTAACAAAATTAGATTTAATTGATTATGATATAGATTTTTCAATCACATAAAATTAAATTGGATTTAATTTACTTCGATTAAATGGGATTTAATCTTAGTGACAATGGGATTTAATTTTGTAATAATCAAATTGGATTTGATTGACAAAATAAATTAAATTTACTTTTATGCTCTTATCACATGTGTGCTTTTATGTTTAAATGCTTGGTATATGTGATAAGATGCACATTTCATGGACTTGGATTTATGTTTTATTATGCATGCTTAAAATATATAGGGTGATTAGCCCATTGGCTTAGGTCGATCTAAATAGTCCATAAAATGTGTAATAGTAGAATTACTAAGTTTTTTCTACGCTTTATATGCATGTTAGCATGATATGAGGTAATATGCTTTGTGAGACCTTGTTGAAATATTTAAAATTCTCCCAGTTAAAATAATACCGAGTTAGTAAAGGATGTGGGACATCCTCTCCCTCCACTAAGCTTTTTAAAATTAGAATTACTATAAATATGTAATGCTTCCCAGTTATGGGGGTTATGCATTTAGAAATAATTTAAAATTTTATTAAGTGCATGGAATGCCTTAATCGAAGCATATTTCACCCTAAAAACCTGTTCGGTTGCAAGGTGAAATTCAAATGTTAGATTATAGGAGTTAGTGGGAATGAACTCGGGTAGTTCACAAGCTTAGAAACCTGTTCGGTTGCGGTTTGGCGAACTATGGGGAAAAGTATTGAATCATTTATTGGGTAAATTGGTGTACGACACCACTTTGAATAATCAGTGGTCCAAAAATCGGATAGGTTGCAACCCATTGAATTATTTGAAGAACTCAATACTCACTACGAAATCTATCCAACGAGATTTTTGAAAATTGCAGTGGGAGTGCAATATTTCGAAAAATGTAGTGGGAGCCAAGTAAAATTAAAGTCCTAGTTTTACTTGTGTACAATATAAACATCCTAATTATATCTTGTTTATTTTCTGCGATTATTTTATATCTCTCAGAAATTAACCCGTTTAATATTATGCTTAAGAATTTTGTCTGTACTGGCCTAACCAAATCAACAGACTTAGAAACTTGAGGAAGGTCCTCAGTTCAGAGCCATTGATTTGAATGCTTGAAGCAAGCATTAGTCAAGTCTAAGAATGAGACGATGAGTAGGGCTTATATATGAGGCGCACTGGACATAGAACCATGTGTTTTGGAAACAACTGTTCTATGGCCAATTTTCTCAACTTTTTGTATTCTACATTCTAGAGCTAGTGCTCATGATTGAAAAATTAGAAAGAAGTACAAAAGCTGGAAAAACAAGAGGTGATCAATATTGGAACCAAACATGGTGTCGGGTGTATCCAAATATAATCGACCTCTGTTGTTTTATAATTCTGAACATGTTTGGATAATTGATTAGTTTCACCAAATGGTACTAAGAACGTTACCATTTTCTGACATGGTCAAGAAATCGTATTTCTTTAAGTTTGTCAATAACTTTCATGGCATTTATTTTGGAAATAAGTGTAGGAACAATACATCCTTACTAAAGTTGTTAACACGATTTGAAAGTTCGGAATTAGTATCCTGTGAGTACATAAGCTAGAGAACGTAGTATGCTAGAAATAAACTGGAAGAATTGTTTGGCACCTAAGATTGGGTCATGCCTTACGAGCATAAGATTCACTAGTTAGGAGAAACGTGGGGGTACAAGCTCATTAGGATTGGATCCCTATCCAAACTTAAGAATTTTATCTCATAGGCAAGATGACCAAATCTCCTTTCACAGGGAACATATTAAAGGGCTGCTCAAGTTCTCAAGTTTGTGCGTACTGATGTCTATGGTTGAATATATGGTATCTTACTAAGACACTACAATTGGATTGTAATTTCAAGTATATGATTTCCTAATTTGACCCGTTCCTAAAAGAACGTAACATAACTTCACAATTTACACTTCCAGCGACTCTACAAATGAATATGGTAGTAGTATGCAAGAACGAGACATCGTTGGACATGACTCACTCTATGCTAAGCTATATAGAATTACCCAATTCATAATGAGTCACGCGCTACTCATAGGTTTATCTTGAATAGATGTTCCTCCAAATTCATTCCTAAGGTGCCATATCAGATGTGGAGCCAGTGGAAGCCTGATCTTAAACACTTGACGATATGGGAATTCCCAACCTACGTAGAAAAGATAAAGGTAAAGAATCTGGAGGTTTGGTCCTTAAAAGGACGTTTTGTTAGTTATCCCAAAGATTCAGTAGGAGAACTCTTTCTACTTACATGATGATCAGGGGATCATTATGGCCTTGGAGGTCTGTTGTCTTCAAGATAAGATCGTTCGAGAAATTGGAGAAGGTGGAAAGATTATTCTAAAAGAATAAAACAAAACATCTTAGGACACTACTATTCAAGGAACCAAACTAAGCCCATTAAAACACAACCACCAACGATTGATATGAAAGAGTCTCTCAGCCATCTGAGAGAAGTGGTTGCCTGCTACAAAGAAAGCATAGGATGAATGATGTAGCAGAGGAGAACCAAGGATACAATCCCTCTACCATGACAAATCAATGGTGGATATGGACTCTATGAGAAGGTGTCAAGGTTATGAAAGTGAAGATGGATTAGATGACTTTGAATCAATCCTGGACTCTAGTAGATCGCCCCAAGAGTTTTGAACTCATCAGAAGCGAGTAGATCTACAAGAGAATGATTGATTCGAATGGCAAGGCCAAGCTGATGGCGAAAGGGTGCAGTCAAAAGAAGGGCATTGACTATGAGGAAGCCCCTTTGCCACAACTAAAATCAAATCCATTAGAATCTTACTTTCGATAACAACACACCAATATTATGAAAATCTAGCACGTGGATGTGAAGACTCGTTCATAAATAGATTCCTCTAGAAGGACATCCATTTCGAACAGCCCAATGGTTTCACATTTGAGGTAGATTATCATAAGGTCTACATGCTGTATGAATCCATTTATGGACTTAAGCGGACCTCTCGTAGTTAGAATCTTCACTTTGATGACATAATTTGGAATTATGATATCATCTAAACGAAGAGAGACCATCTGTGTGCAATAAGGTCAGTGGGAACGAAATATCATTTTATGAGAAATGATGTGAGCTCATTGACTATGTCAAGACATAAACATCTAGCATGTTCTCCATGAAAGACTTGGGAAAATCCATCTATATCCTTATAATTTGCATCTATGAAATAGGGCGAATAGGATAATGGGCCCTTCCCAAGCCCTTTGCTTAGAATAAATCCTAAAGCAATTTAGGAAGAAGATCTGAGAAAGGGCTCTTGCCTAGAGAGGATGAGCAATGGGTAGACAAAAATATATCATGAAGTACTTGAGAAGAACTTAGGATATATTCTTCGTCTATATATGCCCATGGAGAACTAATAGTGGAAGTTTTGTACTTACTCGGACCGTGAGTCTGACAGAGGAGATTAAAATTCCACTTTGGGATAGTATTCACCCTCAATTGTGGAGTAGTAACTTGGAAAGGTTCCAAATAAAATACTCTACTACTGAGATTGAATATGAAATGCCTTGGAGTCTTGGAGGTTGTCGAAGGAAACTGGATCTGAAGTTCATGGTAGAACTTGTATTGGTCCCTAGCGCAGAGCTTGCATTGTCACTTTACTGTGATGAAATGAAGTTCACGCGCATGAAAGGAACCTAGGTCTCACAAATCCAGACAAATGGTGAGAGATACAACATCTCTTGAGAGATCGTTGGAAAGGGCGAATTATCCTAGTAGGAAATAAGCTCATCCGATTAAACGACTGACCCACTCACTGGGTATTGTCACAGGCGGTGCTAGAGCGACATCTTTAGAAGATGGGTATTTAATACCATAGCAATTGGCATTGAGCGCAAGTGGGAGATTGTTGGGAATGTGTCCTCGATGCCAACGAGGAGTTAGAATATAAGGCACAAGTTTATGTTGTACAACCTCTAATTAATATAAAGGCATCAATATGTTATTCATATAATTCTTGATGACATCTATAAAGTTTTAAATGAACAACTAGTCCATGTGTGTCAAGGCAAACCTTCGCATTCCTTAAGGAGATGGGCACTGGAAGGGTTTGGTAATTGATCACTTAAATTGTTCGCAAGTTGGAGAATCTCGATTGGGCATTGAGATTCGTATGGACTTGTATGACACATGATCTGACAAAGGAGTGTCAGTCGAACACTATGGGATTGTGGGAGTTTGTGTCATAGATACATTGATGGGATTAGTGTATTTGAACACGACTCATAGTAATCCGATCACATGGGTTTTTACTCAGTGACTGTTAATGATTAGATTACTGATTATGAAGGTATGCGTGAGCCTTAAACCTGAGGAGTTATCGTCACAGTGTGCTTGTGACGTTGGATTCTGTCACTAGAGTAGTTAGACCCAAATCACCAGTTGAAAGGTGAGGTCAACCTCGAAATGCGTTTCAATGGGCAAGTAGCGTGTGAGGTGATTACCAAGAAGGAATTCACTGTCTCGAAAGTAAACGAGAAGTATCCTATGCGATCATAGGTAAATGAGATTAAAAGTCTCTGGCCAGAGCTGTGAACTAACTCGCGTTTAGTAATCTCATATTACTATGATTCTTAAGAATAGTATCGAGTCCTGTGAATTTGACATATTCCATGACACTCACTCAATCGGGATACGTCAATGAAGGGCTTATACTCATACGGTATTTATAATCTAGAGGTTCGTAATGACATTATCATTTCGTACTCGATTGGGCTACGATGTGGGGCCACGGTGCTGGCTAGGAGTCACCCACATCCTTTGGTATCCTCCCATTGCCAATTGAGACGAACCTAGAGAGTAGCGCTATAAAGGAATAGACGGGGAAATCAAGTCTTGTATTTGGAAGGTGTTCTGGTAATTTGTCCCTGGGTAGGATGAATTAATTAATTAGACAAATTAATTTAATTGGTTGTTTAATTGGATTAAACAATGGTTAATTAAATTAATTAGTTTGAACATTTAATTGACTGGGTTAATTAAATATTTAAACTAGAATATTGAATGATTATTTATTTAATTAATTAATATTCATTTAATCAATATATATTTAATTGGATTAAATATTAATTGATTAAATTAATTGGACTAAGTTGACTAGGTCAACTTAGCCCAAGTATTGTCCAAAAGGCCTAATAGGTGTGTACTGATGGGCTTCGTTGGAGGATTTATTTAATCCTCCAACAAAAGCCAGAGAACACAAGAGAAATCATTATGTGAAATTCCTCCACCAGAAATACTAGACAGAGAAAATTATTTTTCTTCCAACTCAGCCTCGCTAGCCGCCCCAGAGATTGGAGATGGAGATTTCCCGAAGTCAATTTGGCCGATGATCTAGAGACGGTACAATTGAACCGTTAAAGAGGATTGAAGACTCGCGAGGATTGAAAATTGAATACGCGAAAAGGTAAGTTTTTCGAATTTATCTTTTTCATGATTAAAATCGACGAAAGCCCCAAAATTGATCTTGGTTTGGGAATCTGGATATGTTTTACGTTTCCGCTGCGCATGCCGACAGGATTCCCAACAGTTTCTTACTATGCCCCAAACTAATCTATCATCTAGAAATTGACATGTACCACTAGTGCTTTTACGATCTATTTTGCATCCTGCAAAATCTGCATCTGAGTAACCAATTAGTTTAATAGGAGAGTCCCTTGGATGCCACAAGCCCACATTTTGTATGCCTTTTAGGTATTTAAGGATCGATTTGAAAACGTGCACACATGCATACTGAAAACATAATATCAGGTCTACTAGCAGTAAGATAAAGAAGTGATCCAATGATACCTATATAATTAGTGATATCAACCTTCTTCCCACTTTCATCTTTGTTAGGAAATTTCATGTTAGACGTTTTGATGACGACAATTAGGATGTTTTGTTAGACCCCAAAATATGTAAGTTTGACTTTATAAGCTTTGAAGCGTTAGATTTGTAATAGGCTTTGCTTTATTTTATTCTAGATTGTTAGACTAAGTAGTCTTACACTAAGCGTCTAATGATTTCTGAGTGAGCTTATCAGAAGTTAAGTTTGAAGACTCAAGCGCCTGAAGTCTGTGTGATAAAGGAGCTCAAGTCATCAATATCCATCTCTCTCTAATTTGTAGAAGATTCTGTGTGATTTTTTGAGAATCATCTTAGTGGATTGCCTCCAAGTGATTCAAGGAGAAGAAGAATGTAGTTGGTATTACACCACTCAACGAACCTTATAAATATCCTGTTCTTTACTTTACAGTCAATTTCCATATTGTCATATCATTGCATAAATCTGTTAAGTAGAACTCAATTGAACGCTAAGCAACTAAAACTCTTTCTGTGACGCTAAAGCTTTCAAAAGAGAAGACTATAAAATCATTCCGCTGTGCTAACACTGATCAAAGAACTGAACGCTTAAACCTACTTGGTTATAGTATTCAAATCTTGAAGTCTAAGTTATCTTTCTAAAAATAGTCTTGAACAGACGCTCAATCAAGCGCGTATTTTTCAAGCGTCCAACTAATTTTAATACGAATAAATTTCTGAAGTCGAAAAAGACTTCAGGGTCTATTCAACCCCCTCTTCTAAACCCTTTCGTATGCCACTTGGGACCAACAAGTGGTATTAGAGCGGTTAAAGTTGAAATTTTAAAATTTCCAAGCATAACTGCTTGTTTAGATTCTTTTTCAAAATTTAGTTGTGTTTTAAATTTTTCATAGCATTTTCTAAAGTTCCTATGTTGACCGAGTCAAACTTTGACTCATGGAAGGTCAAAGCTTTTACTTATTTGTGTTCCTGTGATGACGAAATGTGTGATGTCATTTCAGATGGGCTTATTCAGATTTAAAAAGTAATCACCAGAGCGCCTGGAGCCACAGAAGAGACTCCAGATGGCTATGTTGAGAAGCCTAAGCAGGAATGGTCCACAGATGAGCGTCAGAGATTTAATCTAGACAATGTTGGTCGGAACGCTTTGTACACAGCTATTGGTGATTACGACAACTTATTCAACAAGGTCAGATCTTGTAACACTACCAAAGAGATATGGGATAAGTTAGCCATAATTTGTGGCGGTTCAGTACAAATCAAGGAAAACAAACTTTCAATTGCCAAAGAAAAGTTTAATAGGTTTAAGATGTTGCCTAACGAGACACTAGAGCAACTGGACATAAGATTCACATCTCTTGTTACAGAACTTTCATCGTTGGGAATGGACTTGCAAAACAGAGAAATGGTTGTTAAGATTTTCAGAAGTCTACCTAGTAGATTTTTGATGAAGACAACAGCGATGAGAGAATTTAATATGTTGGATCTTTTTAAGTCCAGAAGATGCCTTTTCAGAGCTCAAAGCATTTGAGTTTAAGTTGAATTCAGCCAGTGATGTTGTGAGCAGTCCGATAATTGAGTCTGGAGCGCTTATAGCATCAATCAAGGGTACATCGGGTAATAAGGAAAAAGTCTCAGATATTAGTGAGGATTAGGAACTAGCGCTTCTGAATAGATTCAGAAAGTTCTTAAGATATGAAAAGAAAGGAAATAGTCCTAAGCATCAAAGACAAAGTTCATATCAAGCGCCTGCTCCAGTACAACAACGGTATCAAGCACCTCAATATTCTGCACATTCTCCTTCAGCGCCGATTCAATTCCAGTGTCTCATCAGCAGAATCTCTCAACACCCGTGGTCTCAAAACCACACAATGCAAGGTTAACAACTGAACAAAAGATGAAAACGAATCTTTGTTATAATTGCAGGAAATCAAGGCACTACCAGGTAAATTGCCCTTATCCAAATGTATCCAAGCCCTCAAAACAGGATTACATGGATAGAAACCAATTCAGGAGCAACCTCCGTCAACAAGGTTTGCTAGCGGAATCAGAACCAGCGTTCGCACCTGAAGATTTGGAGTCTTCAGAGGAAAGTAGTGATGATGATGAGCCAGTGGATGACTCAGCGCTTATTTGTCTCATGGCCAGAGATGATGAAGCGTCCCCTGAGGTAAACACTGAATTATCTCTTCCTCTTTCTTATGAAGAATTACTTGACAAAGTCAAACAATATTATAATGATTATCAAGATGCCGCCAAATTATATCAAAATCACTTTGATATCATTTCATCGCTCAAAAATGATAAAGTAACGCTCAAAGCAAAGTTGCAAGTTCAGCAACAATGTATTAAGAAGAACCAATTGCTAGACTTGCTAAATCAAAACAGCTCGTCTCATCATTGTCTAAAGTGTCAAGAAAGCTAGACAATATGACTGAGGTGACAAGGTTATTTAGTGAAAAGACTGATTTAGGATGCAATAAATTCGTTAAACAACCAAACAAATCTAATGTTACGGCGAACAACAAAGGAAATGGTGTTTTATTTGTTGAGAAAGGTTCACAAAGTCAAACACAAAATGAACCGAGCGACAATGGTACGAGGCCAAATGAGAAAGCCAAAGCTAACTCAGGCACGGGAAAGACAAAAGCAAAAGATTCACAAAGAAAGGTTCATCCAAACGCTCAAAAAGCCAAGGATAAATCTGACCACTATGAATCAAGCGCTAAGCGTCCAGCACCAAAAGTGCACCCCAAGCCAGCGCCCAGGAAATACCAGCGTCAATATCCACAATGGTCTAGATCATATTATCGTTACTATGATGATTATGATTATGATTATGACTATGATTATGATTACTATTATAATCGAGGATATTATTATACACCCAAAAAGCATACACCACACAATGTGAAATGCAAGAAGGCCAGTATTCCTACAATGAAGATTAGGCAAATATGGGTTCCCAAAGTTCTAATTCAAACTAACAATGCTGCTAATGTTAAAGGACCCAAGCAACAATGGGTACCTAAACAGAGATAGAACTTCCCTTTTTGATTGCAGGTACCTAGAGCTAAAGCCCATACATCTGTTTGGTACTTCAATAGTGGATCGTCAAGGCACATGACTAGTTCCAAGGATCTATTGATCAACTATCGAGCTGCCAATGGTCCTCAGGTTGTATTTAGTGACAACTCCAAAGGTATAGGTACTGTGCATAAGGGGAACATCATGATAAGTGATGTTTATTATGTTGAGGGTCTGAAGCACAATTTATTAAGCATAAGTCAATTTTGTGATAAAGGCTTTGAAGTCATATTCTCAAGCGACTGTTGCTATATAAATGACGCTAAGACTAGGTCTACTAAATTGAAAGGTAAAAGAACAAACAAAGTATATTTGGTAGATTGGGGGTCAACAATTGATAACAACCCAACATGTTTTGTTGCTAAAAATGAATCTAAAACGGGTTGGTTATGGCATAGAAAAATGAATCACCTCAACTTTAAGACAATCTCTCATCTTATAAATCTAAATCTTGTAGAGGGATTACCAAAAGGATCATTTCACAAGGATAGCCTTTGTGACGCTTGTCAAATGGGCAAACAAGTTAAATCATCTTTCAAGAGAAAACCTCATCTATCTACCTCTAGAATACTTGAACTACTTCACATGGATCTGTTTGAACCTGTTCAAATGATCAGTGTAAGCGGTAAAAAGTATACTTTGGTGATAGTAGATGATTTCTCTCGATTTACTTGGGTGGAATTTCTTTCATCCAAAGATGAGACATGTGACAAGTTAACAACGCTTATTCGGCAACTTCAAACATTGAAAAATCTTAAGGTTGCAAGACTAAGAAGCGATCATGGTGCTAAGTTTATTAACAAGATTGTTGAGAAGTTTTGTGCAGAGAATGGACTACATCATGAGTATTCAGCTCCCAGAACTCCCCAACAAAATGGTGTTGCTAAGCGCCGGAACAGAATGCTCAAGGAAGCCGCGAGAACAATGTTAGCAGAGTCCAAGCTTGCTCCTAGGTTTTGGGCCGAAGCGATCAACACTGCTTTTTACACTCAAAACCGGTGCATGATCAATTAACAGCATGGGAAAACTGCATATGAACTATGGAAGGGATGTAAGCCAAATGTTTCATACTTTCACGTCTTTGGTTCTAAATGTTTTATCCATAATAATGAATCCCAAAGCCTAAAGACATTTGATCATAAAGCGGATGAGAGAATCTTTCTAGGCTATGCCAAGAATGGAAAGAATTTCCGCATCCTAAACAAGATCAAATCAAAGGTTGAGGAATCTATTCATGTTGCTTTTGATGATGTTAACCAAGAACCGAGTAAGCTTAATGTGAATGATGTAGGAGTTGAAGATCTGTGCCATCAAGCGTCTAAGATTACCATTGAAGATGATAGTGGTGACGATGATGAGATCTCAGTGCCACCTCCTAAGATTACTCGTGAGGTTACTTTAGATAACAATGTAAGAACTGCTGATGATCATGAAGAGAGTGATCATCAAGAGCAAACAAGGATCTGTGAACTTGAAGCGTCTACGCAAGAAGGTGGTCAAGCATCAGATTGCTAAGCGCCTATTCAACCTCTTAACCCCTTCCAGCCTGATAGACTATGGCTACGTGATCATCCACTTGAGCAGATTATTGGAGATATTGAAGCGCCTGTTAGGACAAGAGCCGCTGCATTTAATGAGGCCATGTTCGCTAGCTTTTTATCTCAAATGGAACCTAAGAAAGTGGATGAAGCGCTAAACGATCCAAGTTGGATTGAAGCCATGCAAGAAAAGCTTAATCAGTTTGAGCGTAGTAAGGTTTGGACGCTAGTACCAAGGCCAACTCACTAAGGAGTTATTGGGACTAGATGGATCTATAGAAACAAGATGGATGAGAATGGCATTGTGATAAGAAACAAGGCTAGACTCGTAGCTCAAGGTTATTACCAAGAAGAGGGTATTGATTTTGATGAGACATATGCTCCTATCGCCCGTCTTGAAGCAATCCGCATTTTTCTAGCATATGTAGAGTTCAACAAGTTTACTGTTTATCAGAAGGACGTGAAGAGTGCCTTCCTGAATGGTAAACTCTAAGAAGAAGTATATGTGGAGCAACCACCAGGATTCATCAACAACCATGGTAAGGGTATGGTTTACAAGCTAGATAAAGCACTTTATGGGCTGAAGCAAGCATCTAGAGCATGGTATGACACTCTCTCTATTTTCCTTATTGGTAAAGGCTTTTCAAAAGGTAGCGTTGATACAATGTTATTTAAAATTACCAATGACTAAGATATTCTCTTAGTCCAAATTTATGTTGATGATATTATATTTGATTCTACTAACAAGCGTCTGTGTGAGAAATTTTCGAAAATGATGCAAGAACAATTTGAAATGAGCATGATGGGTGAATTAACTTTCTTCTTAGGATTACAAGTTAAACAACTCCCTAATGACATATTTATTAACCAAGCTAAATATGCACGTGATATGATTAAGAAATTTGGTATGGAAAATGCATCATCCTCAAAAATTTCAATGAGCCAAACGCTTAAGTTAGATAAAGATGAAAGTGGGAAGAAGGTTGATATCACTAATTATAGAGGTATCATTGGATCACTTCTTTATCTTACTGCTAGTGGACCTGATATTATGTTTTCGGTATGCATGTGTGCACGGTTTCAAGCTGATCCTAAAAGGCACTTAAAAGACTCTCCTTTTGAACTAATTGGCTATTCAGATGTAGACTTTGCAGGTTGCAAAATAGATCGAAAAAGTACTAGTGGTACATGTCAATTTCTAGGTGATAGGTTAGTTTCATGGCATAGTAAGAAACAACAATCGATAGCTACCTCTACAGCTGAAGCCGAGTATGTAGCTGCAGAAAGTTGTTGTGCACAAGTATTATGGATGAGGCAATAACTTAGAGAATATGGAATAATCCTAGGTCCAACCCCCATTCATTGTGATAACCAAAGTGCCCTAGCCATAACTCAAAACCCCGTTCTTCATTCCAGAACCAAACATATTGACATTAGATACCATTTTCTTCGAGACCATGTTCAAAAGAAAGATATCTTCATGCACTTTATTGGAACTGACAAACAACTGGCAGATATCTTCACCAAAGCACTCAATGAACAACGCTTTCTCACTTTGAGAAATGAACTAGGTATGATCTATTTAAACGCTTAATTATCACGCATCATATTTTATTGGACATATAATTTAGGGGGAATCCACTTCATTTATGTCTAAAATATTTTTGAAAAAGTTGTTACAAGTTATTAAATTTAGGGGGAACCTTAAACTTGGACTTGAACATATCTGCAAGCGTCAATGATCAAAATTTTCATATGCATAGATCATCAACGCTCAGAATTATTTATGCATAATATGTTGGACGCTCAAACATAAAAAGATTTTGATTTCAAGCGTCAACATAAATCTTACAAGTGGTATGTGTTAAGCGTTGAACTTATTCCATTCAACACTTAATATAAAACTGTTTATAAAATTCATGCATAAATTTTACATGCTTCTTGAAGTAGTGGATAGACTTAAAAGTCTATTTTGTACTCTATTTACACGCTTCAATCACATCAAACTGGCGGGTAATCAAACACTTTTTAAAATGACGGTTCAGAGATAGCATGTGTTTGTATACGTGTCAATGTATCATCAGGCGCGAGCATTACACTCTGAAAATTCCAAACGTTTCAAAATTTCAACTCGGACGTCAAATCTTTATATATGGGAGTTACCAAATGTAACTTCTCTCTCTTGCCTAAAATTTGCGTCCGCAGTTGAAAATATTCATGGCTGAGATTTAATAACTTTCCACGTGTCTACATCTTACTGAGACGAGAGAACACTAGTATCAAAATTATCCTACTGTGTCAGTTAAAACATAATTCTTGCAGAAGAACTATTCACTTTTACTCTTTGCAAATTTTACTCAATCTCTCTCTCTCTCTCTCTCTCTCTCTCTCTCTCTCTTAAAGCAAAAGCAATCTCTGTTCATCTTTCTCACAACTCTCAAATGGTACCCAAGAAATCCACTGCTACTTCTGTTGAGCCCACCATCAAGGTCACTGAGGGCCTAGTTGTGGACTCTGTCTCTGAGTTTGGACTGAAAACTTTCCTCACCAAATACTCCTATCTATTTCCTGATGAAGTTGAATTCTTTTCGAAAAATGCCAAACTCTCAGAGGACAAGAAGTCTATCTCTTGCCTCTTCTCCCTATCCAAGAAGGACTCCAAAGAATTCGTCCTCTCTGCTGACACCATCGCCCAGAACTTCAAACTACCGAATCAGGGTGCAACATTGGACTTTGTTACTACTGAACAAATTGAAGAAGCCTGGACAAAGATCAGCGCTTATGACAATGTTCCATACAAGCCTCATTTCGAAAAGAAGGATATAGTCTCTCCATACAGACTTTTGGCTGACTTCTGCAGTAAGTTCATTGAATGCAGAGTGGGTACTTTTGACAAGGTGAACCCAATGCAGTTCCAGATGATGACTGCTATACTCCTGGATATTAAGATCAATTGGAGTGAATACATTTTTGGCAGATTCAGAGACTGCCTGACTGCATCAAACAAACTATATGGTGTAATTCTCAGCGATATACTCTTTAGAGCAGAATGTGTTAGCTCTGCTGGGATTCCTCTGGCCAAGGCAAAATTTTATGGGAAGAGAATCATCAGCAATCTCTTCCACCCACCCAGAGTTGGAGGTGCTGCAAGGCCTTTGTCTAAGCGTCAAGTAGTACGCGAAGCGTCAGACGAAGAAGTTGAGCGTCTAGCTCAAGAGGAAGCCGTGAAGCGTCTGATTGCTACTAAGAAGAGGGCTCCCAGAAAGCCCAAGACTCAAGCCATTCCGTCTCCTCATAAGGACGATGAGGAAACAGACGAAGATGAGAAGGACAAGATCCCTCTAGTTAGGCAGAGGAAATTGGAAGGAATCATTAAACAAATTGATTTTGAAGAACCAGTTGCTACTCCTCCCGCTCAAACGCTGAAGCTCGTTGAAGGAGTCAACGTTGAGAAGATCTTCAAGTGTTCCAGGACAAGCAAGCGTCAAGCTGCTTCTGTTCCTGAAGAGCCTGAGACTATCGAGCCAAGCGCTCAAGATATTGCTGCTGAGCCGAGCTCTCAGGGTAAGTTTATTTCTTCCCGCAGCATTTTTATTCCTACATCTGTAGAAGATCCTGCTCTTATAAAGGATAATTCTTGTGCTACAGCTTTAGTTCCAGCTGCTGCTGAAGCATCAATAGACGTCCGTCTGGATGTTGAGATGACAGATGTTCTGGCTATTGCCAAAGATGTTGCCGCCGAAGTTGTTGCAATTGAAGCTGAGGAACCTGCTCCCAAAGAGGTTCAAACATCAACTCTTGTTCCGATTATAACAGAGGCACGCTCAGTGTTAGAGTTAGTGCCCGGCGCACCAATTATTGAGCGCCATTCTTTGTAATAGTAACTCTAGAATTGAAAAATTGTTTTCATATAAATAAAGTCAATCTCTTTTATATGTGTGGCATGTCTTTATTCTTAAATTAGTTTTTACTTTGGCTTAGAATAAAGTCCTGAAGGATCACACATAGCTATGGGACATCATTGCACATTGGGTGTGGCAATGATGGAATATGTCTCAAAGGCTGTGATCGTTAAACATTGTTCCAAGTCATAAAAGGGTTCATCGAGATAAAAGGATATCGATGCAATCCAAAAGACTTGCTCATATGATGCATACTCTGGGAGAAGTGTATCTCATTCCATAGATACTGCCACGGTGAAAGCCAATGCATATATGAGGGTTGCCATTGTAGTAACGGGCGAACTGAACAACCCCATGGAAGTTCCTAAAATGGATTCCAAGTCGAATGTGGAACTTCCAGTGGTCTTGTAGCATAAGAGTAATCCTTATGGACCTAAGATTCCATTGGATGTCTTATGCGTAACCGCGCATGTTCTTGATTTGTTACATGATCACTTTAGATGATCGAATATGGGCAAACTCAGACATGCACGTCTTACGTAGTAAGGTATGTGAGAATCAAAAGGAATCTATCTCTGACATTAGCCAGTCGGTTAATCTCCTATGGTTACATAGTGAATCGACTTAAGGAATCTTCGGCCGAAGTATGATATCTAAAGAGGCATAGGGTTTCCTCATTTAGATAGTCGAAGTCAATTTCACATAACGTGGGAAACATAGTATTGAATTAATAGAGCTTCGACCTTAGCCACTGCTCTAGATTCAATCGGGAGATTAGATAGAGGGATCTTACTTATGCGAGGATCAAGATCGCAAAAGGCGTATCTTTACTTTCGTTTTATCTAGGTCTTTGGGACCCTATGCTAAGTGGGCAACCGCAATTTGTAAGTGCCGAGAATTAGCTTGGTGACTAATTCAAGGCTTGATTAAATTAAAGAATTGATTTAATCTAGTACTTTCCATTTTAGGAAAGTACACTAGCACTGCGGGAAGGTGTACTTACTACTAGATAGAAACGAGCCTAAGGGGTCACACACTAACTCGAGAGAGTCACTGCTTGAATAGATGTGATTAATCAATTTTGAGGAAATTGAGGGAATTAGGAAAGTGTAGTACTTTCCTAATATGGAATATAAATTAATTGAAGGATTCAATTAATATTACTCTTTTAATTAATCTTGTAGAATTAATTAAATTAATGGACCTAGTAGAGTCCAAGTATTTTATTTAATTGGGTAGAGCCCAAGTTAAATAAATAAATGTTGGAATTAGTTGGTTGGATTTAATTTGACTTGTATTTAATTGATGGGTTAGGCCTATAATTCAATTGAGAAGTCAAAATTAAATCCTAGAGTCCAATTGACTTGTGTTGACCGATTTTTATGAGAAAAATGAGGGAGGGGACGGTTTTTGTGAGTTGGAGGAGGAAAAGAGTTTTCCTCTCCTCCAAGTCTTCATCATTGATAAGTTGTTTGACTTATCACCTTATAGGATGAGGATTACTAGAGAGTTTAGGAGAAAGGAAGTTTCTTTTTCCTAATTGGACTCTAGGTAATCTTCACCTATAAATAAGAGATGAAGGAGACTAAAATAATAATAATAATTGCTGGAAAAATTCGCCCCCCCCTCTTAGACCTAAAAATCTGTCACCTCTCTCCTCTTTCCAACAAGACGTCATTCTATTCATGTGTTGAATTAAACGGCTTAGAAAATATTCGTACCATTCACATAATCAAGCCTAAGTTAAGCTTAGAATCGTTTTGTTGTCTAGCACGCAAGGCAAGATGATTGGTGACTTGAACGAGGTGTTGATACATCTTAGAGGTGCGACACTTGGAGCACTCTAAACCTAGAGATACGAAAAACGACAGGCAATTTCCATCCAAGGGAAATTGTGTGGATTTGCACCACAGGGTTGCTGAGGTCCAAAGTACGAGGCAAAACGAAATTTTCGAAAGGTATAATTTCACTTATCTCCTTATTGAATTCGATCGAACCAATTCCATATTCCTGTTTTCGGGTGGTTGTACGTTTACCTTTTGTAAAATTTTAATTTCCTCTGCCACGAGACACCCGAGGGAATGAGTCAACCCAACACTCAGAAGGTCAGAGCGTTGCTGAAGACGTTACCATACACCGACAGTTCTTCAAGCTGGACTCGTTGAAGACAATTGATCACTTTATCAATTATATGCGTCCAGCGCTTGAAGACGATTTCATCCCAGCAAGCCACAATGAAGAAAGATTCATTAATGCTGAAAATGAAGTAGCCGCTCTAATTGATATTGACAGGACCATCCGAGACACACTATTTGACACAGAGTTGACCAAAGTAGAGAAAGCCTACTATCTGGCTGTCGAACTTGGAAAAACTCCTGGTCGAATTCCTGCTTCTTTTGCTCTCCAAGAAAAACAGAAAGGTGGTAGAACTCTTAGAGCTGACATTGACTTAGGCTATTATCGGGATATGGGACACAGCAAACCAACTGGTTTTGCTCCAAGAGACTTCAACATCAGAGTCTATGAGCGTAGTCCTGTTGAATCTTCAATCCAACAGGGGAACTTCTTAACAGGGAAGGTTATACACACTTTCCACATATAGCAAACAACAAAGAAAATAAACGTTCAGCTAATCCTCTTCGTCTCTGGAAAAACAAAGGTGTTCATGTTGGTGAGCGTCCAACATCTCTCACGGATGTGATTCAAGCCGAAGCTGATTCATATTTTGACAGTGTCTGGCTCGAGGATTCGCAACTTCCAAGGTTATCCACTTCTACCCTCTATCAGACAGGAAGTAAGCAACCATTATGCCTATGTTCTCTCTCTGCTTGAACAAAATCAAGGCATAGCTCGAGCGATGTAACCGTATATGGAAGAGTATTATCGCATGTACGTGCCAGAAGCTCATAAGTCACAGCGTCTTCCTACGGATAAGATTATCGGGTTTTTCTTGCATTACTGCTCAGACACTTTGTTTCTTATTCCAAAGTCGCAATCAAGGATCTTTCCGAATCACGTGTTGGACATCATGGGTCCAATGTATGTTCGAGCTCGAGAGAGTCCTCTTCGTACCTTCATTCAAGGGACTTGCATCTCTCGCTCAAGACTAACCGAACTTCTGGAAGCTGCTTTAGATATTTATGCCGATATAGCCAGGTGGAATTTCCAATTCGATGAATTTCGCCAAGAGAGTCAGCGCTTGAGGAAGCTCCTGTTAAATTAATTGAAGAATCTGCTCCAGCGTTCGCCTCAGAAGTTGCCAGTATTCCAGCGTCTGCTGAAGAACCAGTTCAAGCGTCTCCACCAGAGGATAATCCTGACGTTCTTGAACTTGTTGATTCTAATATTGCTGAGGATCTCCCAATCGAAGCCAGACTCACAGTATTCGATCCAACGTATCAAGTTTCTTTTAACTCACTCAAGCATACATCCAGATTTAAGCGACCGGCTCCTTAAGCAGTTCCTTCGGATGTGAGTCAATGTTTTGGGCCTTTGCTGAAATCAGTTTTGGAGGAGGTAAGCAATCACGCTACTCAGAATGAAGAAGCCCTCCACTGGATAAAGACTGACTTAGCAAAGATTGAGTCTCAGAACATGAGCGCTCAAATCGGTCATATGAAAGGTGCTTCTCAAGCGGCAGTTGGTAAATACAGAAAAGAATTTCAAGAACTGCATGATGCTACTATGGCAAACCAATTGGCCATGAAGGAGCATTTTGATAAGCGCCTAGATGATCTGACGGCCTCTGTTTCTCAGATTGCTAGTCAAGTTAGCCTCCTCACCGAGCATTTTCTGAAGGCTGATGATGGCAATAAGGGGGAAGGACAGAGAAGAGGGGAGAAGCGGAAAACGTCTAGTTCAAGAGCTTCCAGTCCTTCGCTCAAGCGTTAAAATTTCTTTCAAATTTTGCCAGTACCTTCAAGGGCATTGCTTGAACAATTTGATGTTCCATTCTCTCGATCACCTATTCCAGAGCCTTCTGACCCGAAGATTATTGCTAAAGAATAGAAGAAGTCTGATTTTAACAGAGCGTTCAGAGTATGCTTAAGGATGATTGGCATTGACCCAATTGGATGGGATAAGCAATTTGTTGCTTATAAAAAGAGATAACAAGAAGAAAAGAAGACAGTGATAAATAAAGAACATGCCGCCATGATTAGGCTTGAAGAAAACATTTCTGAGGTAATCAGGGCTGAAGTAAACAGAAGGCTCAACGTTCAAGAAGAAGATGATCAAGAGCTGTTATTTACTTTACATTATCTATATTCTTGTCTCTTTTGTACTGTCTTATTTAGTCGTAAAATGCTTGAACTATCAGTGATATATATAAAATGCATTTTTCAGCTGAAACATCTCGTTGAAGCTTAACTGACTTTAACTAACCTTATCTAACCAAAGCTAACTTTTATTTTGGCTGTCTAAACTCTTGAACTATAAAAGAGTAAGTATTGTCATCATCAAAAAGGGAGAAATTGTTAGAAAATTTCATGTTAGACGTTTTGATGATGACAATTAGGATGTTTTGTTAGACCCCAAAATATGTAAGTTTGAATTTATAAGCTTTGAAACGTTAGATTTGTAATAGGCTTTATAAGCTTTGCTTTATTTTATTCTAAATTATTAGGCTAAGTAGTCTTAGACTAAGCGTCTGATGATTTTTGAGTGAGTTTATCATAAGTTAAGTTTGAAGACTCAAGTGCCTGAAGTCGAGATGAAGATGAAGATTCCAAGCGTCCATACCACAAGCTACATCAAGCGTTGATTATAGGACAGAAGTTATTCAAGGATAAATGAGCGCCTATCAATGACTGATTTCACCTGAATTTATTTCTAAGTCCAGAACGAGTTTAATGCAAATATTCCCAGATCACTAATTGCCAACGGGCATTTATTTCAAATGCATTAAATGCTGATAAGAGCATTAAATGTGATAAGCTCTTTCAAACGTACGAAGAAGCCACCCCATTGACTGTCAACTTTTACAGACTGCAGTACCAACTTTTGTGTAGCAAATTTTTAGGAAAAAGAACAAAAGTTGTTCACTCGCGGAAGTGAGAGACACGCGCCTGTGCATATGTCAAACGGACACTTTTTCCAAAATTTCCTATAAATAGGACTTCAACAACAAGCCAAAATATCCATCACATTCAAAGACAAATTGTTGTTGCATTGAAGTCTCATTCCTTAAATTCTCAAAAATGCCAGAATATTCAAGCAAAAATTCTCTTTGCTTTTCTCCAAATTCCTGAGACAGTCAACCAATATCTCAAACACTCTTTTAGAGAAACCCACATTACTATTGAGATATTACCAAGTTGTTTGAACTTCATCAAAATCAAACAAACCTTTAGAAAAACCCCATCCAAGCCTCGCGATCTGTGTGAAGTGGAAGTTGGATACTTGCACCATTTTTGAGTGAAAGAAGCAAGGGGATAGAAGTGCCTTGGAGCAAAATTCTGTGTGATCAAAGAGCTCAAGTCGTCAATATCCATCTCTCTCTAATTTGTAGAAGATTCTGTGTGATTCTTTGAGAATCATCTTAGTGGATTGCCTCCAAGTGATTCAAGAAGAAGAAGGACGTAGTTGGGATTACACCACTCAACGAACCTTATAAATATCGTGTTCTTTACTTTACAGTCAATTTTCATATTGTCATATCATTGCATAAATCTGTTAAGTAGAACTCAATTGAACGCTAAGCAACTAAAACACTTTCTGTGACGCTAAAGCTTTCAAAAGAGAAGTTTATAAAATCATTCCGCTGTGCTAACACTGATTAAAGAACTGAATGCTTAAACCTACTTGGTTATACTATTCAAATCTTGAAGTCTAAGTTATCTTTCTAAAAATAGTCTTCAATAGACGCTCAGTCAAGAGCCTACTTTTCAAGCGTCCAACTAATTTTAATACGAATAAATTTTTGAAGTCGAAAAAGACTTCAGGGTCTATTCAACCCCCCCCCCTTCTAGACCCTTTCGTAGGCCACTTGGGACCAACAATCTTTATCTAACTTAAGCGTTTAGCTCATTGGAATTTTCGAAGAGGATGCATTTTTCCTACCAAATTTCTTAATCATATCTCGAGTTTTCAAAGATGATGCATTTTCCATACCAAATTTCTTAATCATATCTCGAGTTTTCGAAGAGGATGCATTTTCCATACCAAATTTCCTAATCATATCTCGAGTATATTTAGTTTGGTTAATAAATATGCCGTTAGGGAGTTGTTTAACATGTAATCCTAAGAAGAAAGTTAATTCACCCATCATGCTCATTTCAAATTGTCCTTGCATCGTTTTTGAAAATTTCTCACACAAACACTTATTAGTAGATCCAAATATAATATCATCAACATATATTTGGACTAAGAGAATATCTTCGTCATTGGTAATTTTGAATAACATTGTATCTACGCCGCCTTTTTGAAAAGACTTTACCAATAAGAAAAATAGAAAGAGTGTCATACCATACTCGAGGTGCTTGCTTTAAGCCATAAAGTGCCTTATCTAGCTTGTAGACCATACTCTTACCATGGTTGTTGATGAATCCTTGTGATTGCTCCACATAAACCTCTTCTTGGAGTTTACCATTCAGGAAGGCACTCTTCAGGTTCATTTGATATACCGTGAATTTGTTGAACGCTGCGTATGCTCGAAGCATACGAAATGCTTCAAGACGGGCTACGGGAGCATATGTCTCATCAAAATCACTGCCCTCTTCTTGGCAATATCCTTGAGCAACAAGTCTGACTTTATTCCTTATAACAATACCATTCTTATCCATCTTGTTTCTATAATCCCATCTAGTCCCAATAATTCCTTGGTGAGTTGGTCTTGGTACTAGTGTCCAAACCTTACTACGCTTAAACTGATTAAGCTCTTCTTGCATGGCCTCAATCCAATTTACTTTGGTAAATTGCTAAAATCACCGAGTCTAAGTTATCTTTACTGAAGCGCCTGACCCAAGCGCTTAGCTTTCTAAGCGTTCTAATCTTAAAAGTGATACGAATTTTTGAAGTCGAAAAAAACTTCAGGGTCTATTCAACCCCCCCCCCATTACTACAAAAAAAAGCCATATTACGGCGGTTTTTATGGATCTATTACAGCGGTTTTAACCGCTGTAAAAGGATTCAGACCTATTACAGCAGTTAAAAATCGCTATAATAGGTACCCCTATTACAGCGGTTATAAACAACCGCTGTAATAGGGGTATTTTTTTATTTTTTTTATTCGACTCAACCACAACAGAAACAACAAATAATTTTTTGATTTTGTTCTCTCTTTTCAGTCATGAAACAATAAGCACAAACTTATAATCTAATAAAAAAAATCACACCATAAATAGCAACATCAAAAACAGATGCAATACGGATCTATAATTCATTAACTATTAACATTAACTATTAACTATTAACTAATACAACATTAACTATTAACTAATACAAATTCAATACGGAGATCTGTTTGCTAAATGCAGATCTTCAACAGAAAATTACAACATTAACTATTAACACAAAATTCTCAACAAGATCTGAATCTCACAAAGCAAGAACAAGAAGATCCAAGATCCACGCATCCTCCATCGTATGGCCTCAAATCCGCGAGCGAGATCGGGTGGTGGACGCCGGTTCGAGAGGTACGTGTCGTACAACCACTGACAAATCGGGTCTTCTCCGGATCCGGAGGAGGAGATGGTGGCGGAGAGAGAGACGGTGGTGGTGGTGGTGGTGGTATATGGTGGGTGTGGTGGTGGTGAGAGAGAAAGATAGAGTAGAGAGAGACGGTGGGTGTGGTAGTGGTGAGATGTGGTGGTGGTGAGAGAGAGAGTAGAGAGAGACGGTGGGTGTGGTGGTGGTGAGATGTGGTGGTGGTGAGAGAGAGATAGAGTAGAGAGAGAGACGATGGATGTGGTGGTGGTGTGTGAGAGAGAGATAGAGTAGAGAGAGAGAGTTCAAATGAATTGGAAAGGGGGATCTGATATTTAAAATGTCTCACACCTATTATAGCGGTTCTCTCGGAACCGCTGTAATAGGTCCGAACCGATGTACCCCTATTACAGCGGTTTTTCCAAAACCGCTGTAATAGGTACATTTTTTTATTTTTTTAATATTTATAATTTTTTTAACGGACCTATTACAGCGGTTCTCTTAGAACCGATGTACCCCTATTACAGCGGTTTTGGCAAAACTGCTGTAATAGGTATCTCTGTACAGCAGCTTTCCCGTAACCGTTGTAATAGGTGCACTGTAATAGTGTATTTTTGTAGTAGTGCCCCCTTCTAGACCCTTTCATATGCCACTTGTTGGGACCAACACATAGGATAAATTCTCATTTATTGTTGAGACAGTGAATCCCTTCTTTGCAATCACCTCACAACTGCTACTTGCTCATTGAGATCGCACTTTGAGGTTAGCCCCACCTACAGGTGAATTGGACCTAACTACTCTAATAATAGATCTAATGTCACCAGCACATTGATCATGATCCCTCAAGTCTAAGGTTCATGCATACTATTATGATCAGTAACCCAATCATTGATAGTCAGTAAATACCCATATGATCGGATTACTACGAGTCGTGTTCAAATATATCAATTTCATTAATATATCTATGGAACAAGCTCCCACAAATCCCTAGTGACAGACTGACACTCCTTGTCAGAGCTTACGTCATACAATCGACTCATAATGCCAAATTAAGACTCTTCGACTTGCGAACCCATTTTAAGATAATCAAGGAACCGATGCTTCTAGTGTCCATCTCCCTAATCCTTATAGAGAAGAAGCTCCATCTTGATTACTTGGGACTTAAATGTTTAATACTTATAAATGGCATTAAGATTTACGTGAACAAATGAATAATGCATTTCTTTAAGGTTGTACAATATAAACCAGTACCCTCTCGTTGGCATCAAGGGCACATACACAACATCTGAAACCTTTCCTATTGTGAATACCATATGAGTATAAACCCTTTGTTCACGTGTCCCAGTCAAGTGACAGTAATGGTTAAGTTAAACTCACTAAACTTGACCATATGCATAACTTATAATAATACGAGACCAGTGAGATTGCTTTTTTGGCTGACATAAGAAACTTCATTACTTTGTCCAAAGACTTTGATATCTATTATTCATAAGTACATAGAACACATTCTCATTCACTTATGAGAGAAAAAATCCCTTCTTGGTAATCACTTAAGACTACCACTAACCCATCAAGTTGCATTTCGAGGTTGACCCCACCTACAGGTGAATTGAGTCTAACTACTCTAGTGACAGACTTGATGTGACGAGTGCATCTTCAACTCGATTCCTCATTTCATAGGTTCACGCATACGTACAATTAATTAGTTCTTGTCATTGACTTTCATTGAGTAAAAATTCATGTGACAGAACCAATACGAGTTGAATTCGAACTCATCAGTCTCACTGATGTGTCTACAACATAGACTCCCACTAACCCATAGTGTTCGACTGACACTTTTCCATATCAAAGCTTAAGTTGTACAACTATTACCGAGTCTTTATTGCCCACTTTAGACTTTACTTATTTACGAACATTTTAAGTAATCAAAACCAATATCTCTAGTGCCATTCTTTCTATCCCATAGAAAATAGAAATATTGCTTTGATTACATGGACTATACATTGTACACTACTTACAGATGCTAATAAGATTTAAGTGAGAAACTAAAAATGCTTTTTTATTAATAAAATAAAAATCAATTACAAGTGTATCGCCCAATACAAATATCCTCTATCGCATCTGAGGGCATAATCCTAACAGATATTATGTGTCAGACACAATTTTAATTTATCTAAGTTTAGTGGAGGGCGGGATACCTAGTACTCTTTTTCAACTTAATATTTTTATGTGGGAGAATCTTAAGCGCGTTGTTTAAAGTCTCACTTTGCACATTAGTCAATTTTTCATAACGCATAAACTTGGATCATGAAAGAAAGCAATCCTAGAAAGCTAACAACACATGATTCATGGACCATATCCTAGATTGAGCCAAGCCAATGTCTCAATCATAAAAGAAAAAAAAAACTACAATAGATCTTCCAAAGCTTCTTTTTGTATCCTCCTGGCTCGACTTGAATTTCTTCTTGAGCTTATCCTATTTCTAACTATTACATTGATGAAAAGGTAACCTATATAAGAATCTATAGAAAGAAATAAAACATAGGCTCAAACCGGCCTTTACAACCTCTTAAAAAGAAATACATCATCAAAAAATGAGCCTAAGTCCATGAATTGTGTCTCCCATCACATAACATGTCAAACATGATATATAGCTAAAGCAAGAAAATAATATACATATGTTGGTTTACGAATCAAAATCTAATTTTCTTTCAGAAATTATAATTTCGAGGTCTTGAAATAATTTTTTAAAATCTAATTCCAATTGAAATAAAGTTATTTTAAATAAATAATCATAAAATAATTTTAAATCAAACTTTCAACTTTAAAATTAAAGTACATATTGACTTAAAATCAATTTTAGTAAAAAAAATTTAATTTTAGATTTAATACAAATTTTAATCAAAAATCAAAAAGTATTATTAATTTAAAATACTCGAGTCATCAACGGTTGACTTGGATCGGGTCGGATCAACCTGTGTGCAATGGGCGCCGCCCAACCCATGCACACGGGTGATCCGCTTTGTGCGCCTCATTCGCATACAGCAGGCCGCACGCTTGTTGTGCGAATGGGCTCCCACTAGCGAGCCTATCTGCCTTTGACAACCCAGTTGTCAGGTAGATGGACTCTGTTCAAAATTATACGAATAAAATGCAGTGGAAAGTAAATTTAATTCCCAAAGCCCGAATCATCTCTAATCCTCGTGTTTAATTGTGTATAGAAAAATTACCGCTCTCGCGTATGTTGATTTCTGAATGTGATCCTTTTCTCTAACGCCGAATTTGCCAACGTCTCTAATTCGTCATGCCGAAATCAAAAATGAAAAACTCCTCCTTTCTTCCTTGTCAAAGACGGCTAGAGAGAGAGAGAGGTGGGAGACTTTTTCTTGGAGAGAAAGTTATGTAAGTTACCTTGTGTTATTTTTCACCTTGTGATATATTTATATCATTATGAAACAATAACACTAGCATGCATGAGCCCTATTTGGGCGTCTGTTTCGCCGCCCCTTAGTGGGCTCGGAAGCCTTCGCGCTTTCGTCTTGCTTGCTAATTAGTTAATCGGATAATATATTTATCCAATAAATAAATTGATAATCCAATTAATTCTATTCCTAATTAATTTATAATTCAATTTCTCCAAGAAATTAATTAACTCATTAACTTAATTAATTAATTAAATTATCCAATAATTAATTAATTAATCAATTACGGCATCCAATGCCGTGAATTTCTCTCAAATCTTTTTCCCATGTTTTTCCTTTTGCACTTCCTTTAAGCGCGACTCTTTAGGTTCGTCTCAAAAGGCAATTGGGAGGAATCCAAAGGGGTGTGAGTGACACCTAGCCAGTCTCGTGGCTCACACCGTAACCCAATTGAGAACGAATGAATAGGATCATTCCAAACCTTTACGCAGTGAATACCGTACGTGTATAAACCTTTTATTCTTATATCCCAGTCAAGTAAGAGTCATGGTTTAAAGTCAAACTCATATAACTTGACCATATGCCTAAGCTCATAATAAGTCGAGGTATTTAAATGCTTTGGCCAAAGACTTTCATCCTCGCTTATTCATGATCGCATATGATATTTTACTCATTCACTTATGAGAGAATAAATTTCATATTGCAAATCAGTTAACAATGCTACTTGCCCATCAAGTCGCACTTCGAGGTCGATTCCACCAACAGGTGATTTGAATCTAACTACTCTAATGACAGACTTGATGTCACAAGTACATCTTCAACTCGATTTCTCAGGTCAGAGGTTCACACGTACCTATCACTACTTATCAGTTTCATCATCGACTGTCAATGAGTGAATACCCATGTGATGAACTGATGCGAGCCGTGTTCGAACATATCAGTCCAACTGACACGTCTATGATATAAGTTCCCACTACCATTTTCATAGTGTACGACTGGCACTTTCTCTGTCGAAACTTACATCATACAAGTCTTTATTCACTATTGATGCCCAATCAATATTTCTTAGACTTGCGAACCCTTTTAGATGTCAAGGGTCAAGCAATTCTAGTGCCTTTCCTCCTATCCCATAGGAGGTAGAAGGTTCGCCTTGTCATCAAGGACTTTACGTTGTTTATTCACACCTTATAAATGCCTATAAGAAAACAACAATCAACTGCCTTATATTAATAGAAAAACTATAGTTTAGTTACAATGTTTATGCCCTATAAATCTATCCTCTTTGTGGCATTCGAGGGCATATACTCTAACAATCTCCCACTTGCACTCAATGCCATTTGCTGTGGTATTTAATACCCATCTTTTCGAGATGTTTTTCCAGCACCGCTTGTGCCAATGGCTTGGTCAATGGATCAGCGACATTGTCGGCTGAGGCTATTTTCTGAACAGCTATTTCACCTCGTGCAACGATCTCTCTTATGAAGTGATATCTCCTCTCTGTGTGTTTGGATTTATTGTGAGACCTAGGTTCCTTCGCTTGCGCTATAGCTCCGGTGTTGTCACAATAAAGTGGCAACGAGAGCTTTATGCTAGGAACCACTTGAAGTTCCTCAACGAACTTCCTAATCCAAACAGTTTCTTTAGATGCCTCCGAGGCAGCTATGTATTCAGTCTCTGTGGTGGAGTCTACGGTTGTGCTTTGCTTGGAACTTTTCTAAGTCACTGCTCCACCATTTAGAGTAAATACAAATCCCGAGGTGGATTTTCGGTCATCAACATCAGATTGGAAATTCGAATCAGTGTACCCGTCCACCCTCAGGTCACCACTTCCATAGGTGAGAATCATATCCTTAGTTCTTTTCAGATACTTTAGGATATTCTTCACAGCTATCCAATGTTCCTTACCAGGGTTTGCTTGAAATCGACTAACAACGCTCACAGCATAAGCAATGTCGGGTCTAGTACAGAGCATCGCGTACATCAAACTGCCCACAGCAGACGCATAAGGTATAATGTTCATTTCTTTTTTGTCTTTCTCACTTTGAGGACACATAGATTTCGAAACATGTATCCCATGTCTCATTGGTAGGAACCATTTCTTAGAATCTTCCATCCTATACCTTTTTAGGACCTTTTCTAAGTAAAGGGCTTGAGAAAGTCCTATCAATCTTTTGGTTCGATCTCTATAGATCCGAATCCCTAGAATATAGGTCGCTTCTCCCAAGTCTTTCATGGAGAATGTACTCGAAAGCCACTTCTTGGTTGTGGTGAGCATTCCTATGTCATTCCCAATGAGTAATATGTCATTTATATATAACACTAGGAATGTCAACTTGCTCCCACTGACCTTCTTGTAAACACAGGGCTCGTCTTTGTTTTTGATGAAGTTAAATCCTTTGACAACCTCATCAAAACGTAGATTCCAGCTACGAGACCCTTGTTTGAGTCCATAAATGGATCTCTCAAGTTTACACACCTTATGAATATGCTCCTCGGATTCAAAACCTTTAGGCTGTTCCATATAGATATCCTCTTCTAGGAATCCATTTAGGAAAGCAGTTTTGACATCCATTTGCCATATTTCGTAATCTAGGTGTGCTGTTATTGCAAGTAGAATCCTTATTGATTTGATCATAGCCACTGGCGAAAAGGTTTCTTGGTAGTCAATTCCTTCCTTTTGACTATACCCTTTCGCCACTAGCCTGGCTTTGTAGGTGTCTATTTTGCCATCAACACCAATCTTTCTCTTGTAGATCCAATTGGTTTTACCCCTTCAGGTTGGTCTACAAGTTTCCAGACTTGGTTTGCATGCATTGAATCGATCTCAGTTTGCATAGCTTCACGCCATCTAGCAGCATCCACATCCACCATCGCTTGATTAAAAGTGGAGGGATCATCTCCATGATCCTCCTCTAACACAGAATGGAGATCCAACTCCCTCTGCATTAGATATCCGTACCTCTCAAGCGGTTGAGATACTCTATTCGATCGTCGTGGTTGTGGTTGTGTTACAGAAGGTTTGGTTCTCACCCCCTGTGTAGATGTATCCAGTGGGGTTTCATTTTGTTCTTTTAGAACAATCTTTCTACCCGCTCCTCCTTCTTGAATGAACTCATCTTCAAGAAAGTGGGCTTGTAAGACTACAATGATCCTTTAATCATTGTGTAGGTAAAAGAGGTATCCTATAGAATCTTCAGGATATCCAATGAAACGTCCCTTTAAGGACCTAGCCTCCAACTTGTCCACTTTAGTCTTTTTGACATAAGCCGGACATCCCCAAATCTTTATGTGGTTAAGACTTGGTTTTCTATTTCTCCACATTTCATAGGGAGTCAGAGGAATGGACTTGGACAGACATCTATTTAAAATGTGTGCAGTTGTAAGCAGCGCGTGACCCCACAGTGAAATGGGTAAATCAGTGTAGCTAAGCATGGAGCGAACCATGTCCAACAAGGTTCGATTCCTTCGCTCTGCTACTCCATTCAACTGTGGAGTCGCTGGAGGTGTGAGTTGCAATACTATACCATTCTCTCTGAGGTATAAATCAAACTCGTCGCTCATATATTCTCCTCCTCGATCAGATCGAAGAGTTTTTATACGTTGACTTGTTTGATTTTCCACTAAAGCCTTGAATTCCTTGAACTTGTCAATGGATTCAGACTTATGCTTCATCAGGTACACTAGACGATATCGAGAATGGTCATCAGTGAAGGTGATAAAGTAAAGGAAACCTCCTCTGGCCATTTCTCCAAATGGACCATAAACGTCAATATGCACTAAGCCTAATATTTGTGAGGCCCTTTCAAAATTCCCTGTGAAGGGCGATCAAGCCATCTTGCCTTTGAGACAAGATTCACAAGTAGGATAGGGATCCAATCCCAGTGGGCCAATTAGCCCATCTTTTTCCATTTTGCGAATCTTTTGTTCGCCAGCATGGCCTAGTCGAAGGTGCCATATTAATCTTTGGTTTATTTCAAGCCTACTATGTTTCCTTTGTATTGTATTCACAGCACACTTATTCTTGACATTAAGGTAACACAATGCATTTATCAAAGAAACAAAGCCTACTAATTTATTACCATAATAAATCTTGCATTGTTCATTAATAAAACGAAAGTGTAACCTTATTTAACTAAAACGAAAATTGAACCAATGTTTAACAATATCCAGAAATAGCATATGTCTAGAATTAAAAATAATGAGGCAGATCTTGTTTTAGTAGCCGCGACGCCTTGCCCGCTGCCTACTTTGATCTTCTCCTCATTAGGGCTCAGCTCCCTTCTTCTTCCCAGATTCTGATTCACACAATTATACAAAAAGGCATTAACTTCTGAATCATAATCGATGAAGAGGGAATATTATAAAGCAATTAGTTTCAAACTATAAAGTTATTCACCTTTTGCTTGTATATTAGGACAGTCTCTTCTCCAGTGGCCTAGCTCAAGGCAGCATAAACATGTGTCCTGTTTTCTAGCCCTCTTATTTCTCCTTCGTTGTGCCTTGTTGCAAGTCATACTGGATGCTCCCTCCTCTAAATGGGCATTATTCCTTTTTCCATCAAATGTTTTAGGAAATGTAATAGCCATCAGATTGTTCCATTTGTCCGTCTTTATTTGTTTTTGAGCAACCTTGAGTTTTTCCAATAGCCTAGCTAAAGATCCCTCAATGTCATTCATATCAAAATTGATGACGAAATAATAGAACGAATCTGGGAGTGACTGTAGAATAAGATCGACTTGGAGATGCAGGTCCATGTAGAAGCTTAAAGATTTTACTTTTTCTATCATGGTCATCATTTTGAAAATGTGTTCTCCAACATCTTCTCCTTCAGTCATTTTAGTTCGGAATAGATCCCTTGAAATAAAGTATCTGGCGGTCCTACCGCGTTCTCCGAACAATTCATCCAGATGAAGGATAATGTCTCTTGCATTATCCATCTTATCATGTGACCTTTGCAGCTCTATGCACATTGAGCTCAATATGTACACTCTTGCTCTATGGTTGTCACAACACCAATCCCAACGAGCTAGGCGAACTTCATCACCCTCGTCTGGTCTAGGAATGGGAGGACGACCAATTTCCAATACATAATCAATGGATTCACTGCTAAGGACCATCCTAAGCATAGTGAGCCATTCTATGTAATTTGGACCGGTGAGAATCGTATTTTCTATTAACTTCGACAGTGGTTTGGGAGACATGGTTTTTGATTGAGAGAGATAAAACAAAATGACTGCAGAAAATAAGCCAAACTTAATTAGATTATTGAACTAAACTAAAACCAAGTTTAAAATCAAGGACTTCGACTTATAACTTGGCTCCCACTACATTTTTCAAAATTTCACACTCCCACTGTGAAAAGACGGAAGCGATCGTTGATGAAAACTTCGTGGTGGGGATTAAGTTCTTTAATTAATATAATGGATGGCAACCCTTTAACGATATTTGGTCCATGACTTAATTAAAGTGATGTCAAACATCAATCTATCAAATAGACGGTTCAATCATATTTATCCCATAATCCACAAATACCGCAACCCTTTGACGATTTATTGGTAAAGTGGACTATCTAAGTTCATTCCCACTAAGTCCTCATAATCTAACATTTGAATTTCACCTTGCAACCCTTTAACGATATTTGGGGTGAAATATGTCTCGATTAAGGCATCCAATGCACTTAATAAAATTCTAGAATTAAATCTTAATATATGACCCCCACTTACTGGGAAGATGCCAGTGCCACATATGGATTTAATCCTGGATTTTATTAAGTTTAGTGGAGGGAAAGGATGCCTAGCACCCCTTACTAACTTAGTATTATTTTTGTTTGGGAGAATTCATGTTCAAAACATTTATTTCGTCTCACTTTGCACATTTACCAATTTATATAGCGCATATTGATAACATACATGCCTCATACAACTAATGAACATGCATCGAAAGCAATAATACAACACACAAGTCTATGGGCTTTTATCTAGAGGGCCCAAGCCAATGGGCCATCATAAAATTGAAAAAGAAAAGCCTAGCTAATATTTGTGGGCTCCAAGCTCCTCTTCTTTTGCATGACCTCCTTCTTGAAAGACCTATTCTATTTCTATTTATTACAAGAGGTAATTTAAAACCTATACATAAATCTAGAAATAAAATAAAATGGGCTCAAACCGGCCCTTACAACCCATCAAAAGAAATACATAATCAAAAGAAGCAACCTAAGCCCATAGACATATGTCACCATCACATAATACATGCTCGCGATAAATAGAGCACTTATGTTGGTGATTAATAAAAATTAATTAGTCCAACTTAATTAATTTCCACAATAAAATTCCAAATTTTATTGATTCAGATGAAAATAATCCTATTTATGAGAATTCTTTATTTAAATAAATAACTTAATAAATAAAATTCTCCAAGAGTTTATTAATTAATTATTTCATTCAAATAAAGATCAATAAAAAACTATATTGGGCTTAATTTTATCAAAATTAAATTACCAACCATTGGCATATTCAAAATTAATTAATTAGGCCCAATAGCTAATTTATTGAATTATCCACAATTTTAATCAAAATAATTTGGGCCCCTTTTTAATTAAATCCGGGTCATCATCCTTTTGACCCACCCGGATAACTAAAATAGCCCAAACACCTATTCAATTAAAATTTGGACCTTAGAAAAATATAACCCGACCCATTAGGGCCCGAGTCAGGAAAACCCGGGCCCCGAAACAGGTCCGTGCGCTGGGCGCATGGCACGGTGTATGCCGTGCGCCCAGCGCACTGTTTAATCGTGCTTGGCCGGACGCTGCCCCTCCGACCGGCGCCGTGAAACGGAATGGCATTGGGGACCCACCCAGTGTGTGCAGTACACACGCTGTGTGCGCAACGGGAGTCCGAAAAGGCCTCCTATTGCGCGCACAGCGCGCAGACTGCGCAAGCATTTTGCGTCACGCTCGTCTCGGGGTTATACTTCTCCAATTCTCATAAAATTAATATGCCCAATTTCGAAACTCATTAAAATAAAACTTTTATGAAGAAACTGCAGCGAGATTCAGAATATTTTCATATGAAAAACACGTTCAAAACAGGCCTCAAAAACGCGAAAAAAACAGTCAATCACATAAGCAATTAAACACGGAATTCAGAGATTGGCTCTGATACCACTGTTGGGAATTATACGAATAAAACGCAGTGGAAAGTAAATTTAATTCCCAAAGCCCGAATCATCTCTAATCCTCGTGTTTAATTGTGTATAGAAAAATTACCGCTCTCGCGTATGTTGATTTCTGAACGTGATCCTTTTCTCTAACGCCGAATTTGCCAACGTCTCTAATTCGTCACGCCGGAATCAAAAATGAAAAACTCCTCCTTTCTTCCTTGTCAAAGACGGCTAGAGAGATAGAGAGAGGTGGGAGACTTTTTCTTGGAGAGAAAGTTATGTAAGTTACCTTGTGTTATTTTTCACCTTGTGATATATTTATATCATTATGAAACAATAACACTAGCATACAAGAGCCCTATTTGGGCGTCTGTTTTGCCGCCCCTTAGTGGGCTCGGAAGCTTTCGGGCTTTCGTCTTGCTTGCTAATTAATTAATCGGATAATTTATTTATCCAATAAATAAATTGATAATCCAATTAATTTAATTCCTAATTAATTTATAATTCAATTTCTCCAAGAAATTAATTAACTCATTAATTTAATTAATTAATTAAATTATCCAATAATTAATTAATTAATTACGGCATCCAATGCCGTGAATTTCTCTCAAGTCTTTTTCCCATGTTTTTCCTTTTGCACTTTCTTTAAGCGCGACTCTTTAGGTTCGTCTCAAAAGGCAATTGGGAGGAATCCAAAGGGGTGTGAGTGACACCTAGCCAGTCTCGTGGCTCACACCGTAACCCAATTGAGAACGAATGAATAGGATCATTCCAAACCTTTACGCCGTGAATACCGTACGTATATAAACCTTTTATTCTTATATCTCAGTCAAGTAAGAGTCATGGTTTAAAGTCAAACTCATATAACTTGACCATATGCCTAAGCTCATAATAAGTCGAGGTATTTAAATGCTTTGGCCAAAGACTTTCATCCTCACTTATTCATGATCGCATAGGATATTTTACTCATTCACTTATGAGAGAATAAATTCCATATTGCAAATCAGTTAACAATGCTACTTGCCCATCAAGTCGCACTTCGAGGTCGATTCCACCAACAGGTGATTTGAATCTAACTACTCTAATGACAGACTTGATGTCACAAGTACATCTTCAACTTGATTTCTCAGGTCAGAGGTTCACACGTACCTATCACTACTTATCAGTTTCATCATTGACTGTCAATGAGTGAATACCCATGTGATGAACTGATGTGAGCCGTGTTCGAACATATCAGTCCAACTGACACGTCTATGATATAAGTTCCCACTACCATTTCCATAGTGTACGACTGACACTTTCTCTGTCGAAACTTACATCATACAAGTCTTTATTCACTATTGATGCCCAATCAATATTTCTTAGACTTGCGAACCCTTTTAGATGTCAAGGGTCAAACCATTCTAGTGCCTTTCCTCCTATCCCATAGGAGGTAGAAGGTTCGCCTTGTCATCAAGGACTTTACGTTGTTTATTCACACCTTATAAATGCCTATAAGAAAACAACAAATCAACTGCCTTATATTAATAGAAAAACCATAGTTTAGTTACAATATTTATGCCCTATAAATCTATCCTCTTTATGGCATTCGAGGGCATATACTCTAACAGACTCACCTAAGAGAGCCCATACTATCTACGTACAAGCAGACCAAGTCTGCTGTACGTAGACGCATACTAACACTGATGGCTCCGCTGCCAGCTCCCGTCGTAACCACAGCGACAGGTTTCTCCGACACTGACAAGCTTTCGAGCTCCGTCTTTTCCTCCTTGTTTTAATTCCACAATAATATTCAAAAATCCATTTTTTTTTAATCCAAGAACATTACATCGTATAAAAACAATATCAAAACCTCAAAATTACATAATCATTTAAATCTACATATTTTTCATGCATGAAAAAACTATAAGTCATGCATCTAATTAAATATTTACACGAAAATTACATACACCAAACCCCTCGGTTTAGCTCAGATACCACTGTTGCGAAAATAAAACAAAACGTATCAGAAATGGTAAAACAAATTTCTTTTACATATTTCTCAAAAACAAGATCAACCGGGGTTTTATATACGCTTATGTAAAAGAAGATTAAAGCTTCATTACCACCCGTTGTAGCGAAGTGGTTGGAGAGATCTACTTTTCCTTTGCAAAAGTCAAGCTCCAATCACGAGTAGAAAAAGCTTCTTTGATTTGTTCTAAATCCGCCTCTAAATAATCTTAACAGAAATAATCAACGAGAAGTCTCCTTCTTCTTCTCTCGGTCGATGGCTAGAGAGAGAGGGGTGGGAGGATTTCTTTTTCTTGTAGTGCAAGTTGTAAAGAATGAGATAATTGAGGCTAGGTTTAATTAAGTGATATTGGTAGGTTGAGATTTTATGTGTTTTAGAGCTTCATATTCATGTAATTTATATTGTTTTATACATGATTTGTACCACATATACTTATAATTTGTGTGTTTATTGAGTAAAGGTGGAAAACTATTGCAATCGAGGAAAAATGAATGTAAAATCAGTATTTCAGATTGATTAGAGATCGAATTTGAGGAATTTTTCATCTACAAAGTTGTGTGGCTATATCTTAGCTTCAGGTGAACACTTGAATCACTCAAATCCGAGGTCTTTGAAAAAAGTTATGAAGGAAACAAGATTGCTTCGCTGGCGAAAAAAGAATCTGTCTCCAACGTTTGGACGTGAGTTCTGGACGTTCGAACATGCTGAAGGTGAGAAAAAATCATCTTTTAATAAGTCAACGCCCGAACATTGAAAAAATGGGACGTTCGAACGTTAGAGTCGGCAGTAGCAGTTTTGGAAATTTCCAACTCTAATTCAAGTTGGAGTCTTTCTTTTCCACCCTTATATATACTAGATCAGTTCTCTAGGGTTTGTAACACATTTTAGGTCAGAAATAAAGCCCTTTTAGGGTAGTTCTTAGATTAGATTAGTCATGAATAATTTCATGAACCTTTGAAGGTAAAGAAAGCAAGAAGCATAGAAGAGATGAAGATCGAAATTCAACCATCAAATATACGAGTGAGTTTCTTAGATTTAGATTTGTTTTTGTCTATGAATATGAATCTTTATTTAACTTTTCATTTTTTATCTTTTATGATGAATTAGATTCTTCTAACTAAGGTTATGTTGAGGCTAAATTATGATATTTGAGTTATAAATTATGCTTTTCATATTAATTCTATCGTTGCTTTATCTGTTAATCTTGTTCTTAATACTTCATGTGTTTGGCCAACATATGTTTGACTTATTGCTTAATATTATATCACTAGGGAGAGGGTAATTTAAGGTGCAAGAGGGATTAATACATCTTCTAAGTTAGTTGTACAACTCCGGATGCTGTTAGTCGGATTTATTCCGGGGAATCTTTAGTTATTTAATGCACACATATGATTGTTACCCCCAATCAAACATAGGTCACCAACACAAAGGGATCGAATTGGTAATAATTTTAAGGGAAATTCCACCTTAGCAACATTAGTCTAATAATATGAGAGCATGTTTATAATGAAAGTTGATTAATTTGTGCCAATACATGTGTTTTAGTTGCTCTCTTCCATCGCTATCTTGTTTTTGTCATCTTGTTCACGCATCATTATCTTGCTTTTAATATCTTGTTTTCATTATCTTGTTTACGCATTACTTTTAGTTTATTTACATATTCAATCCTCGTTCTTTAGTTATTTTTAATCTTTTCCTTTTTAGTTTAAGTTGCTTGCTTTAAATCAAAAAAGTCTAAAATTCAAGTATCTGTGGAATCGACAATCTGGAATTAAAAATCTACTTTATTACTACACACGACTAGTCCACTTGCTGTGCAAACATGTGAAAATTTCTCGTGCATCGAATATATTTATTTCACTTAAGATAAAACCAAGGCCTCAAAGCCCATGTATGGAACGCCCCAATGGGCCAACCTACATGGCTATGAGGTACACCAATTTGAGTCATTGACTCATCTTTATTTAATTAGGTTAATTTAATCCAATTAAATTAATTAATTAAATAGTTAGATGGATAATTAATTTATATTTATTTCTCCAAGGAATATTAATTAATTAATCTTATAAATGAATTAACTTATTTCAACAAACAACTAATCCATTTATTTATCCAATAAATATTTTTAAGTATCGAATACTTAAAAGAGATAATTACACCCACACCCCCTCAATGATGGGGTAATTACACAAACATCTCATCACTAATTGATAATTACAAGCGTACCCCCTCATGTTAAAGATTTCTTACAATTGCACCCCCTGTGTGTAACAATTCTTACAATTGTACCCCCTGTGAACCTTACAAATAGATCCCCTGAGGGCGTGCGTTTGTAATTATTAGTGAGGGGAGATTTGTGTAGTTACCCCATTATTGAGGGGGTGTGAGTGTAATTATCCCTACTTAAAATGTCACTACAAGATTAACTCTGATACTTCCGTCTTAATTTCCCTTTTAAAGCGTGACTCTTTAGGTTCATCTCTATTTGACAATGCAAGGAATCAAAAGGATGTGGGTAACACATAGCCAGTCTCGTGGCCCACATCGTAGCCCAAATGAGATCGAATGATTGGATTATCGCTAAACCTTTCCCGTCATAAATACCGTGTAAATATAAACCCTTCGCTCTTAATCCCGGTCAAGTAAGAGTCATGGAGTAAGTCGAACTCAGACACTTGACTCTATGTTGATTTTATAATAAGTCAAGATCAGTGAGCTTTCCTTTTGAGTCCAACTCAAAGAGCTCAAATGCTTTGGCCAAAGACTAGCGATCTTACTTACTTATAAATGCATAGGATAATCACTCGTTCACTTACGAGAGAACAAATCCCTTCTTGGATATTAGTTAAGACTACTACTTGGTCCTTAGTTTGCATTTCAAGGTCGGCCCCCTAATGGGTGAATTGGGCCCCCTAATGACAGACCTAATGTCACAAGTACATCTCCCTCAGGTCAAAGGTTTAGACACACATATTATAACTAATCAATTCTATCATTGACTATCAATGTGTGTAACCCATGTGACATAATCGATTTGAGCAATATTTGAGTGCACTGATCTCCATCTGTGTACCTATAATATAAGCTCCCACTACTTCTTAGTGATTGGCTGACATTTCTCATGTCAAAGCTCATATAATATAAGTCTTAGCGATTCTCGCTGTCCAATTGAGAATCTATGATTTGCAAACAGATTGAGACACAAGTATAAAATCTTCTAGTGCCAACTTCCTTACCATATATGGAATAAAAAGTTTACTCTTGTATACATGGATATTATTGTTGACTACTACTTACGAATGCCTATAAGAATTATGTAAATCAATTATACAGCCTTTTTATTAAATAAAGAAATAGTACAATTACATTATCAATGCATTACTCTATTCTATCCGCTATGTTATTCGAGGGTATATTCCTAAGAGACAAGGCAAATGTTAATAAATTTGTCATTTGAGTAATTGTTTCTGGTCAAACTAGTTGATGAAATTTTTCCATGCAAGTTGAGGAGAATTGACTTGCTATTAATATATTAATTTGATATTAAAGCTTTTTACAGCTCTTTGAGGGATTCTGACGGTGCAGGCAATCTTTGGAGGTTTGGAGCATTATTATCACACTCTCAAGCAATAGGGTGATTTCGTTTGTAGTTTATCTATGAGTAAGAGCTTGAATATCCTTTAGCTTGAACCATGTTGTCAGATTTAAAAAAATCATGCAGACCCACTAAATTATGTGTATTGAAATGATTCTACGCAACTTGCTAAATGTCCTGCCCTTGCACTAATATTTAATCCAACCTCTGGGATATGCCTAACTACTTAGCTTGTTGGTCAACCAATTCTTTAGCCTTCAATTAGTCTAACAATTAAGGAATCTAGACTTGTTTAATGCTTCTCAATTAAAAAAAAACATAAAAAGAAAAAGAAAAACGACTTGTATAGTGCAAGGTAAGGTTTATCGATCCTAGAAAAGGAAGCACTAATTGTTTGATGATAAAACATATATAGTTATATACTGTAATAATTTATAGCTGAAGGACAAGAATACCCCGGTCGCATAAATGTATTTCCCAAACAAGTACAATTTTATGTGAATTAATTCCTATTTCATCGATGACATTACGGATCTTGTTAATTTATATAATATACATGTCAATATCTACACTATTACAGAAAGCTAGAGGCACCTATGAAAATCACATTGGGGCAGTCAAGTTTGGTATGTTATTACCATTCTAAAAACTTGATAAGTACCATAACAAGGCAACAATTATTTCTTTTATATTTTACCTCCTATAGTACTTGAATTCTTACCAATGTGTCACACCAAAATGTTAGAAAAAATATTGACCACTCTTCTTATACACATCCCCCACCCCCCAATTCTGTCACTTTATTATCTCCTTTTTCAAATTTTATTCAGATGATACTTATTTAATAAAGAGATTTGATAAAGACACTCCACATTTTGTTAGAGATACTCTACTGCTATTTAAATTTCACTATATAGACAAAAACACCTTTTACTCTATCAAAGTAATTCTTATCATTTTCTTTGACAAAATAGTTTTATACCACTTTTCTAACTAGATGTAGAATAAGTATTCAAAATTTGATTGTTCATAATTTTAAAATGTAAAAGTGACGGATAACTAATGTAAATAATAAGTTAAAAAAAAAAGTTTGTAGATATGACTAAAACTTTTACTTATTTATTTAGAACAAAATTAGGATAAATGTTATTGTATTTTGGATAAAATTGACAATTATTTTTTAATTAAATTTTAACAAAAATTAAAATTAGCTATTATTCTATGTGGACATATTGAGTTCACCAATACTAACTCAGTGTAATATGATCAATAAGTATTTTTCTTTTTTCTTTTTTTTTTTTGTAGTTGTTAGGCTTTTAATGTAATATTAATTTTCAATATTAAAAAAAGACATTCTGATATTTACTATGGAGCAAATGAGCAACACATATCATCAACGAGTTCGATAAAATCATATCGGGGTTTGAATAACCATGACAAGATGATTAATCTTATTGCACTGATGAAAATAAGGCTTTTATTTCCAAAAATGCTTGGAAACAAACGCAATTTTATTTGGTATTATTTTCACAAAAATGAATTAAAAAATATTCTTCAAATTTTATTTAGAAGGAATTATTCAATTTACTTTTTAATATTAATAAAAAATTTATATGATACATTGAAGGGCATTATAGTGGAGTGTCATTATCAACACCCTTAATAAATGGAATATCATATTATTTTAGTTCATATTAGTTGATTTTATCCCAAAAAAAAATAAATTAAGCTTTTTTTTTTTTTTTGCACTCGATGCAAATGTGCTAAATCAACTAGCATTTATGATTAGTATAGAACAACCAACTGTAGTAATTGAGGGATTTAAAGTCCACAATCTCATGCATCTCAGCCTCGCTTACTGTAAAGCATGTACAAATGTACCCATCATATGCTGCGTTGCTATATGGTCCTGGGGGATGAAGATTGGAGTCCCATGCCAGCATTTGACTTTGGGCAGAAGTAAATTACAAGACAATTAAGTATTAGAGAGAGCAGATATGTAGGGATACTGTACTGGTGATTAATTAAGAAAATTAATTAATCCCATTTGACTAATGTGCCGACCACGCTCTTCTTAATCTTGCAATTCTTTTAACCTTTTCAGATATATTATGATGCGTGGTTACGTTTCAGCAAATTAGACAGCACATGTATTGCATATGATGATTATTCTCTGTAAGATGGACGACTTTAATTTTTAAATTATTCTATTTAACAAGTCCTCTGGAAAGTGAAATATCATGTTTATTAGATATAAACTAGATCTTATAAAATACTCTTGTGTGTATTGAAATTATATAATTTCCATATTTTGTCAAATTTATTGCTCTCATTCTTTTAAAGTTCATTTTCTGAATTTAAATTAAGTGACATCATTAACCTCAACAATATTTATAACGACAAAAATATCAAAATACACAAACTGTACTATTTATGGAACATCATCAGAAATTTGGTAAAAATACTTTATACCCTTTGTGATATACGTAATTTTTCAAAAGGCCTCATATGAAACAAAAATTATCAATAAATCCCCCTAAGAAAAAAACAAATAAGCAATTTAGCCCTTTACGCGCCCCATGCGCGCATTTTGCGAATGATTACAATTTTTTTCGCCTTTATAGGACTAATTTGCCCATGATCGAATGGTATCTAATATGATAAAATTGATAGTGAAAATTTAAACTTATTTATTTATTAAATCAATTTATAATAGGCATAGATCTTGATAGAGATCAGCGGTCCATAAGTTAAATTTTTTTATTTATATTAAATATATATTTTTGAAATAAAATTTGTAAATGATATAATAAATATTTAATACACAACATAGCAATATATTTGTATATATTTACAAATCTGCGTGTATGTTATACATACAGCCACCGCCACCACCATTCCGCCTCCCCTTGTCGGGCCTTTCGCCTCCACCCACACCACAAAATCTGTCCTGCAGCACCGTCTCCACCAAACCACTACCCAAACCCACCACCATTTCAGCCCCCATACCAAGCACGAGCTCAGGCTTGTTCGAGGTCGAGCCCGGGTCGAGTAGAGCCGAGGTCGAGCTCGAGCTCTGAAAAAATATAAAAAATAATTTTTTAACTAATATATATTATATTAATTTGAATTAATATATACACACATATATATATTATTAATTATAATCGTGATAAAAATTACATTGATCATTAGGTAAACATATATAATATTATAAGTTATTGTATTATATATATGTATATATTAATAAATAAATATATATTATATAATATATATATATATATAAATAAATAAATAAAATATTATTTTTTATTTAGGCTCTTGAGCCGGCACGCGAGCCTTCAAACATGCCTTTTTGGGCTCAACTCGAGCTTTTTTTTGTTAAGATTGTGCACTCGATGCAAACGAGAAAATAGATTGTATAGGACTTTTTCTTTTATGTTGCACAAACTTTTATTATGAAATAAAAGGCAATTTACGTTTGTTCATATGAATTTTAATGGCATTAATAAGTTTGAACATATAAGTCCCAATTAATCAAGAGAGATCTTCTACTCCTTAAGGATTAAGAAGATGAACACTAGAAGCGTCAATTCCTTGATTACATAAATAGGGTTCGCAAGTCGAAGTGTATTAATTGGGCATTATAACCAGACTTGTATGACACAAGCTCTGACAAGGAGTGTCAGTCGGTCATTAGGTTTTAGTGGGAACTTGTGCCATAGATATGTCAATAGAATTGACATATTCGAACACAGCTCGCCGTAATCCAATCACATAAGTATTTACTCAATGACTGTGAATGATTGTGTTGGTCCCAAGTGGCATATGAAAGGGTCTAGAAAGGGGGAGGGTTGAATAGACCCTGAAGTCTTTTTCGACTTCAAAAAGTTTCATATTAAAATTGGTTTGGACTCTTGAAAATGTAGACACTTGACTGAGCGTCTACTTGAACTATTTTGGTAAAGTTAACTTAGACTCAAGATTTGAATACTTTAACCAAGCAGGTTTAAGCATTCAGTTCTTTAATCAGGGTTAGCACAACGGAATGATTTAAAGTCTTCCTTTTGCAATGTCTTAGCGTCACAAAGTTTTCCTTAGTTGCTTAACTTTGGATGGTTTTATCAATGTGTTTACTTAACCGATTTATGCAATGATATGACAAGAATGAAGTAACGGTAAAGTAAAGAACACAATGTTTGAAAGGTTCATTGGGTGGTGTAATCCCAACTACGTCCTTCTTCTCCTCGAACACTTGGAGGCAATCTACTAAAATGATTCTCGAAGAATCACACAGAGACTTCTACACAATAGGGAGAGATGGATATTGATGACTTGAGCTCCTTGGTAACTCAAATTTTTGCTACAAGACACTTCTATCCCCTTGCTTCTTTCACCCAGAAATAATGCAAGTATCCAACTTCGATTTGACACAGATCGCGAGGCTTGGATGGGGTTTTTCTAACAGTTCGTTTGATTTTGGGAAAGTTCAAACAACTTGTAATATCTCAGTTATAATGAAGGGTTCTTCTTTGAAGATGTTTGAGATATTTTCAACTGTCTTGGAATGTATAAAAAAGCTTTGAGGAATTTTGGCTATGAAAATTGTAAGCTTTTTTCTCAAGTAATTTCAGCAAAGTTTTGGCTTTATGTGCATGAAGATTGGTGTTTAGGGTTTGCTGAGAGCTACTATTTATAGACATTTCTCGGGAATTATCCGTTGGACACATGTAGGAGCGTGTCTCTTACGCAGCGCATTAAATACACCTTTTTCTGACATTCCTGAAAATCTGCTGGTTCCGATTGGACAGGAGTAGGTTTTGAACTCTGATTGCTGACATTCTAGTCAAAAGGTGGCTTGTCTACAAGTCACAATAGCTTATCACATTTAATGCTCTTATCAAGCATTTAATGCATTTTGATCTTATTTCCCGTTGGAAATAAATGTCCGTTGATGATTGCATTTAAGTCCTTCATGACTTGAGAATTTATTTCAGGCGAATTCCTTCGTTGAACGCTTGAGTATCTTGAGCACTTGATTCATAATTCCTGAAACAGATTTATAGCGCTTGACGAACGCTTAAGAACAAATTTCCATCTTCGGTTGATTTCAAATGCTGATCTTCAACTTCATCTTTGATAGACTCACCTAGAATTCTATCATAGACTTGGTATCTAACACTTAGTCTAAAATCTACAAAGATAAAAATTACAAGCCTAATAAAATTACATCTTTCAGACGCTTATACAAATCTTCTAATAAAGTATAAACTTACATTTTATTTGGGGTCTAACAAAAATCCTAATTGTCTTCATCAAAACTCTAACAAGAAATTCGTAACAATTTCCCCCTTTTTGATGATGACAATACTTACTCTTTTATAGTTCAAGAGTTAGACAACCAAAAATACAAATGTTAGCGTTGAAAGGTTAGATAGTTAGTTAAGGCTAGTTACGTCTCAACGAGATGTTTTGGCGGAAAATGCACTTCATAAATATAGATAAAAGTACAAGCATTTACAACTAAACAAAATATCAAAAATAATAAAGAGACAAGAATATAGATAATGCAATGCTAAGACTCATATGCTCTGATTAAGCAGTGTGTCTACTAATCATCTCGGCTTTGATCGCTTCAGTCAGATTCTCTTCAAGCATTGTCATAGCTGCATGATCTTTGTCTATGATCTCATCCTCAAAAGTCTGTCTCTTCTTATAAGCTACATAGCGTCTATCCCATTCAGCTGGGTCAATGCTAATGTGCCTCGGACATATCCTGAACGCTCGATTGAAATCTGTCTTCTTCTTCTCTTTAGCTATAAGCTTCGGATCAAAAGGTTCTGGAAGAGGCACTCGTTCAATAGGTACATCAAACTGTTCAAGCCTTGCTTGAGAAGGCACTGGTAGATCGGCATAATATGCTATCGGAGGGAACCCTGACGTTCTACTGGGCGCTCCGGAAGTAGCTACCCAACATGGGTATCTTTGCTGAATATTCAGCGGAGAAGGAGGAGGGGGTATTACTTGACACTTTGGTGGCGGAGGAAGATCCTAAGCTCTTGAACTAGACGCTTTCCTTTTCTCCCCTTTATTTTTTTCTTCCCGCTTATTTCCATCATCAGTCTGCATAAAATGTTCTGTTAGAAGACTGACTTGACTAGCAATCTGTGCCATTGAAGCCTCTAAGTTGTCAATGCGCTTGTCAAAGTGCTCCTTCATAGCAATTTGATTTGCCCTATTAGCGTCAGCCATTTCCTGAAACTCTTTAAGGCAATCAGCAACTGTAGCTTGAGCAGCTCCGCGCATATGAGCAATCTGAGCATCCATATTCTGGGACTCAATCTTGGCGAGTTCAGTCTTGATCCAGTGGAGAGCTTCGGAATTCTGAGTGGCATGATCACTCGCTTGCTCCAAAACTGATTTCAACAAAGGACCAAACGCTTGACCCTCATCGAAATGAACCGCTTGAGAAGCCGGTCACTTGAATCTAGATTGGAACGTGAGGGATTCAAGAGATGGTTGATGTGCTGGATCAAACGATGTGCCTAGCGCTTCGATCGAAGGATCAGCAACATCAGGAACCTCAGGTTCATAAGCGTCAGGAATAGGCTCTGGTAGAGACACTTGAACATGTTCCTTAGCATGCTCAGGAATACTTGCCTCTTTAGATGCAGATTCTTCAAAAATTTCCACAGGCTCCCCCTCAACCGCTGACTCCTCTTGACGAAAGTCAGTGAATTGGAAGTTCAACCTGGCTAAAGGTGTATTTGCCAAGAAGTCTGAAGCACCATCAAGTAGTTCGTATATTCTGTTCGGTGAAAGGCAAGATCCTTGAATGAATGTGCGAAGTGGATTTTCGGTCATCGATGTCAGATTGGAAATCTGAATCAGTATAACCATCCACTTTCATTTCTCCATCTCCATATGTGAGGATCATATCTTTAGTTCTTCTCAAGTACTTTAAGATTGATTTCACGGCTATCCAATGTTCTTTGCCTGGGTTAGCTTTAAACCTACTTACTACGCTCCCAGCGTATGCAAGATCTGGTCTCGTGCATAACATAGCGTACATGAGACTTCCCACTGTCGAGGCATAGGGGATGGTACTCATCTCTTTTCGATCTTCCTCACTTTGAGGACTCATCTTTTTGGAGAGATGAATTCCATGTCTCATGGGCAAAAGACCGCTTTTAGAATTTTCCATCCCAAATCGCTTTAGGACTTTTTCTAAGCAGAGGGCTTGGGAGAGACCTATTGTCTTATTCGATCTATCCCTGTAGATTCGAATTCCTAGGACATAGGTGGCTTCTCCTAAGTCTTTCATGGAGAATGTGCTTGAAAGCCATGTCTTAACCGAAGTTAGCAAACCTGCATCATTCCCAATAAGTAGAATGTCGTCCACGTATAGTACCAGGAATGATATCTTGCTCCCACTGACTTTTTTATAGACACATGGCTCATCCTCGTTTTTTATAAAGCCATTGTTTCGTACTTCTTCATCAAAACGAAGGTTCCAACTGCGAGAGGCCTGCTTTAGTCCATAAATGAACCTATTTAACTTGCAGACCTTATGAGAATCGGCATTAGATATGAAACCTTTGGGCTGCTCCATATAGATATCCTCTTCGAGGAATCCATTTAGGAAGGCGGTTTTCACATCCATTTGCCAGATTTCATAATCCAGGTATGCAGCTATTGAAAGTAGAATTCTAATGGATTTGATCATAGCTACAGGTGAAAAGGTTTCCTCATAGTCAATGCCCTCCTTCTGACTATACCATTTCGCCACTAGCCTAGCCTTATAGGTATCCACCTTGCCATCCAGACCTATCTTTCTCTTATAGATCCATTTGCATCCAATAGGTACAATACCTTTGGGAGGATCTACTAGATTCGAGACTTGGTTCGAATACATCGAATCCATTTCCACTTTCATAACTTCATGCCATTTTGCAGAATCCATATCCATCATTGCCTGGTCATAACTAGAGGGATCGTCTCCATGGTTTCCTTCTGCTACTGCATTCAAATTATGCTCTCCTTGTAGCAGAGAACCATATCTCACAGGCGGTTGAGATACTCTAGTAGACCTGCGCACTGATGGTTGTGTCGTTTCTAAGTGGGGTTGGGTCTCTTGAACAGTGTCTTCCACAGGGGATTCATTTTGTTCTTGTAGAACAATACTTCTACCAACTCCTCCTTCTCGAATGAATTCTTCTTCGAGAAAGATTGCATGTAAGGCAACAATGATTCTCTGATCATCGGGAAGGTAGAAAAGGTATCCCATGGAATCCTCGCGATATCCAACCAATCGCCCTTTCATGGACCTAGCCTCCAATTTCTCTGCCTTGGTCTTTTTCACGTAAGCTGGGTAACCCCATATTCTTATGTGTTTCAGATTAGGCTTCCTTCCATGCCATATCTGATATGGTGTTTTAGGAACAGATTTAGAGGGACATCTATTCAGAATGTGAGTTGTTGTAAGCAGTGCATGTCCCCACAGTGAAATAGGAAAATATGTGTAGCTAAGCATGGATCGAACCATGTCCAACAGTGTTCGATTCCTTCGTTCTGCTACGCCATTTAATTGTGGAGTTGCTGAAAGGAGTAAGTTGTAACAGTATGCCATGTTCCCGAAGGAACTGGTCAAACTCTGCATTCATATACTCGCCACCGCGGTCAGACCGAAGTGTCTTGATATGATGCCCGGTTTGGTTTTCGACTAAAGTCTTGAATTCAATGAATTTCTCCAATGATTCAGACTTGTACTTCATTAAATACACGTAGCCATACCTAGAATGGTCATCGATAAATGTAATGAAGTACTGAAAGCCACCGCGAGCCATATTTCCAAATGGTCCGCACACATCAGTATGAACTAGACCTAAAACTTCTGTGGCTCTTTCAAAATTCCCTGTGAAGGGGGACTTGGTCATTTTGCCTTGGATACAAGACTCACAAGTGGGACAGGGATCTGATCCCAATGAGTCTATGACTCCATTCTTTTCTAACTCGTGTAGTCTTTGGTCCCCGACATGACCTAGTCTCAAGTGCCATAGCTGTCTCAAGTTTGTATCATACATTCTGCGTTTTCTTGTTACAGCATTGACATTACAATCATTTTGGACATTAATATAATATAAACCATTTATTAAAGACGCATTGCCGACACATTCATTTCTAAAATAAATGTCACAAGAATTGTTCATAAAGGAAAATAAATAACCTTTCCTGACTAAAACAGGAATTGAAACAATATTCTTAAGCCCGTTGGGCAAAACAAGGCAATTGTCTAAATATAATAAATGTCCAGATGATAAACTAAGGGAAGTGGTGCCAATGTGTGAGGCTGCTACACTATGACCGCTCCCAACATTGATCATCACTTCACCATGCTCCAGCTTCTTACTTCTTTCCAGCTCCTGGTTCATAACACATTTATATGTGAGCACTAGCCCCAGAGTCTAGAATCCAGGAAGTTGAAAATATTTTAACAGAACAATTTGTTTCTAAAACATTAAGTTCTATACCTGAAGTAATTTTTGCTTTCAGCTTAGGGTAGTCATTTTTCCAGTTGTCCACCTCTTGGCAGTGAACACATGTTGTTACAATCCTTGGGCGCTTCTTTCCCCTTCTATGGTTATCAGAAGTAATTTTTATGCCGAGCAGTCCATTTAGAGGTAAATCATCCTCCAATTCCCTCCTCATGAGAGCTTGTACGTGAACAAGTCTGTCTTTAAGATCCATTAAAGAACCTCCCAGGTCATCAACTTCAAAGTTAGTGACAAAAGTAGAAAAGGATTTGGGAAGAGATTGACGAATAAGGTTTACTTGTAGATGAAAATCCATGAAACTTCCCAGAGTCTGGAGTCTTCCAATCATGGATATCATGTTCATAACATGACTTGCCACTTCATCATTTTCTCCCATTCTTGCTTGGAAAAGTTCCTTCGATAAATAATACCGAATTGATTTTCCATGTTCCCCGAACATTTCCTCCAAATGAAGCATGATGGATTTGGGATTATCCATTTCCAAATGAATATATCTCAATTCCTTGCTCATTGACTTCAACATGTAACGGGTGACCTTTTGAGCATCAGAATTCCATTTCTTGTTAATTTTGAGAACAGATGTTCCATTTTCAGCCCCAGGGAAAGTTAGACCATCTTGTTCTAAAATATGCTCAAGTGATTTCTTTCTGAGACCAGCTCTTAGCCTCTTGACCCAGTCACCGTAGTTTGGTCCAGTGAGGACATTTTTCTCAAGCATTTTTAACGAGTTATTAACCATTTTGAGAGAGATAATATAACTGCAGAAAACAACCAAGATTCAATTAGTTAATTATGTTATACCCAAGTAAAAATTAGGACTTTAATTTTTGACTTGGCTCCCACTACATTTTTCGAACCATTGCACTCCCACTGCAATGAACGGAAATCTCGTTGGAAAGATTTCATAGTGAGTGATTGAGTTCTTCAAAAATTTCAATGAGTTGCAATCTGTAACGATGTATGGCTCATTGGAACTTTTGAAGTGACATGCCATGTCAACCAGTCTTACTGATGATTCAATCTACCTTTGGCTTATGGATCACTCAACCTCAGCCTGTAACGAAATATTGGTGGTGATCCATCTAAGTATTTTCCCATCAACTCCTATCGATCTAACAGTTGAATCTTATCTTGCAACCTGTAACGGTGTATGTGATAAGATTTGCTTCGACTGGTGGCATCAAATGCACTTGAAGAGATATGGATTATGAATTAATGCATAACCCCCATTAGTCGGGACGACGCCATGCATAACTCATAATCCCATCTTTTCCAAGCTTGATGGAGAGCCAGGATATCCAATATCCCCTACTTACTTAGTATTTAATGTGGGAGAATTTTTGAAAAATTAAGGTCTCACTTTGCACATTAATTTATTACGCGCATATATGGATTATAATCATGCATACATAGAAAAATCTAGTCATTCTAACAACATGCATTTCCATGGACATTCTAGATTGATCCAAGCCAATAGATCAATCAGGGGGATAGGGGTCTATTACAAATCTAATTTCTAATAGATCTTCGGGCTCCAAGCTAGAAAAGGTCCTACCTCTATTATACACAACCCAGAAAGCACCCTATACATTATACTACCAAAATTAAAAGTACAAACTGGGGGACAATTGCCCAATACAACCCAAATAATACAAAAGCGGTAAAACCCTAAGTCCATGGAAGCATCCACCACAACATACATCAAAGCATGTAAGAAAACTATTTAAGTTTATGTTGTTTTGAATTTAAAATCGAAAAGAAATTCAAAAACCGATTAAATCTAATTTAATTAGAAAAGATAAATTTTAATTTCCATTTTAAAAGGAAATAAATCCAATTTATTATTTAGGGAATAAGTCAAACTTATTCCTAATTTATTTTGGAAAAATATAATCAACCTAAAATAAATCCTATTTATTTAGTCGTCGCAAATCATCAATAAAAATCCAATTTAATTTATGATATTATTAAATCCAATTTAATATTAAAGTCAAATCCAATTTTAACTTAATTAAATCCAATTTAATATTAAGAAAAGCATTTTAGGAAAAAAGGTTTTGACAAATCACGGGTCGAATTTGTCTATTAGGGTCAAACCCTAATATTTATTAATTTATATATATATATTTAAATATTAAAAAATATAAAATATATATATATATATATATATTAATATACTGGGCCCGGCCCAACGCCCATCCGTGCGCCGGGCTAAGGCCCAGCGCCGTAGCCCACTGCGCCTAGGGCGGCTGATGCCGCCCTAGTTCCGTCACCGTGGTGGCGGCGCAAATCAGCGCCGCCACCTTACCCCCTTTTCCTTTTTTTTTTTCTAATTACACGAGCAGCGGTGGTGCTTGCGTGTGCTTCAAAAACACACGGTGGTACCACCCCGATTCGCCGTTGCCGGTGGGGAAAAAACATGTAATCGTGCGACGATTTCAAGGCGATGAATATTTTCAAAATTTCAGATTTAACATCGAATATTAAACACATAAAATCAGATTTTAAAAATCCAATTTTAACCAACATAATCTTAAACGCAAAAATCATCAGATCCATTTAAGTCGGCTCTGATACCACTGTTAGGAATCCTATACATGAAAACAGAGAATTGCAGCGGAAGATTCGAGGATTTCTACCGGCAGATCACAAAAATAGATCTGATGATTTTTATGGGTTTCGTGAAAAAATAGAACGAATAAAAATACCTTTTTGATTCGTTTACTGATTCTGCAGAACAGCAATCCTCCAAAGGCTCCTGTCTCTAAAGCTTCATGCGAAACGAGCCTTCCAAAGATCCCGAAACTCCTCCTTCTTTGCAGTAGTGGACGGCTTGAGAGGAGAGAGGGGAGAGAGTTCTTTTCCTTTTGTGTTGTGTTTCTTTCTTGTTTTAGGGTTTGTTCCACTGTAGGAGTCCTTTTAAACTCAACTAGCTTGTGGAACAAGTTGGAGGCTATTCCAACCCTAAATGGCCGCCCCTCCTAGGGCTTCCTTAGATTGGGTGGGCTTTTAATTAGCTTGTCTAATTTCTAGCCCATCTGTATATATTTAATTTAAATCAAATTTAAATATAATATATACTATTAATTAATTCCTTTTAATTAATATACTAATTAAATATTTAATTAATTGATTTAATCTAATTAAATCAATGAGTGTTAGGAATTTCATGTTAGATGTTTTGATGATAACAAGATAGGATTTCATGTTAGACCCCAAAAGAATGTAAGTTTATGTTTTCATAGAAATATTGTATAAGCGATTGAAAGTTTACTTATTTGGTTAGGCTTGTAATTTTTGTCTGTATAGATTTTAGATTATGTGATACCAAATCATTAATAGAATTCTGTGTGAGTCTATTAAGTGATGAAGTTGAAGATCAGCATCTGGAATCAAAAGAAGATGAAGATTTGTTCCAAGCGTCCGTCCTGCGCTTACTATTCACGCGTTACTATTCAAGCGTTCAAGCGTCAAGTGCTTACTATTGAACAGTGTTACTATTCATCCACACTATTCAACGTACTATTTAAGTTAACAGTCCCCAAGCGCCTGGTGAATCGTGTTACTATTCAAACCGTCACTATTCAACATACTATTCAAGAGAACACTCCCAAGCGCATGGTGAATCGTGATACTATTCATCCATCACTATTCAAACGCTCAAGCGTCCAACGCTAACTATTTAAGGATACTATTCACGACTATTCAGATGAACAGTATTCAAGCGCTCAAAACTTCAAGCATACTATTCAGATGAACAGTATTTTCAAGCGCCAATTGAATAGTTTACTATTCAGGAGTTACTATTCATGTGAACAGTTTCGGCGTCTTGTGAATAGTGCTACTATTGAAGCAATTATTTCCAACGGAAATAAAGACAAGATGCATTAAAAGTTGGATAAAGTGCATTAAAGTATGAGCACTACAATATAGGCAAGCTACCTTTTTGACCAAGACTATTAGATTCCAAAAACCAAGAACAAGTCTGGCTATTTAATATTGCCAAATGTTTAGAATGTTAGAGACAAGGAATGTTTAGGGAACCGTGCTCCTAATTGTATCCAACGGACAAAATTCCAAGAAACACTTAAATAGTACCCTTTCAGCAAAAACAAATGTGGTGACAAGCGTGACAATAGTAAAAAGAGACCGAGATCACACACTCATATACACTGAAAAAGGTCCAAACTTTGCTGATATTATTTGAGAGAAAAAGCTTAGAAACTCCATAGCTGAAATCTTTCAAGCCTCTCAAATACATTCCAAAGACAGTCACCAATATCTCAAACATCTTTTTAGAAGAACCCTACATTATTATTGAGATATTCCAAGTTGTTTGAACTTCCCAAAACCAAACAAAACCGTTACAACAATCCTCAACATCTTTCATCTGAGTGAGAAAGTTTGTTGATTCACAAGCAGTATTTTTGTGTAAGAGAAGCTTGTTGAAGTTGATCTCTATTGGAGCTGAAATCTGTGTGACCAAGGAGTTCCGAGATCGAGCGTAACTTGCACTATTTCTGGGTGAAAGAAGCAAGGGGATAGAAGGTCTTTATTGGAGCTGAAATCTGTGTGACCAAGGAGTTCCAAGATCATATCCAACCTCTCTCTATTTTGTAGAAGTCTCTGTGTGACTCTTCGATAATCATCATAGTGGAAATCCTCCCTGATAAAAGGAGAAGAAGGACGTAGCTGGGATTACATCACCCAGTGAACCTTACAAATATCTTGTGTCATTTACTGTTTTGTTGTCTTACATCATACTGTCATATTATATCTTGAAAAGGCATTTAAACTAATAAGCGACTAATTGGTTAAAACGAACGCTAAGCTATAAAAACATTTCTGCTGTGCTAACCCTGATTTAGTGACTAAACTCTGCCCTACTTTGGTAAGTGTTGAAATCACCGAATCTAAGTTAACTTTTCTCAAGCGCCTGAAACTAGCGCTTAAGTCATCATCCCTCAAGCGCCGCACCCAGCGCTTAAAGCTTTCCGAGCGTTCAAATACCTCACAGTAATACGAAAGTTTTTAGAAGTCGAAAAAGACTTCAGGGTCTATTCAAACCCCCCCTTCTAGACCCTTTCGTATACCACTTGGGACCAACAAGTGGTATCCATTTAATTCTTTCTAAAAAATTTACACAAAAAGATACATCTCGTTCGTTTCTTATAGCGCGACTCGTTAGGTTCGTCTCAATTGGCAAAGGGAGGAATTACCTAAGGATGTGAGTGTCACCTAGCCAGTCTCGTGGACTCACATCGTAACCCAATTGAGTATGAAATGAATGAATCATTTTACGAACCTCTTGATCATAAATGTCGTATGAGTATAAGCCCTTCACCAACGTATCCTGATCAAGTGAGAGTCATGGAAAATGTCAAACTCACTAAACTTTATACTGTGCATTAGATTATAGCATAATGAAATTACTAAACTACCCTCAGTATCCCACCTGAGTTAGTTGTTATGCTTTGGCCAAAGACTTTATAATTTCATTAGCCTATAATCGCACAGGATACTTTCTCGTTTACTATCGAGACAGTGAATCCCATATTGGCGATCACTGATCAACTGCTACTTGTCTCATTGATATCGCACTTCGAGGTCAACCCCACCGACGGGTGATATGGGCCTAACTACTCTGGTAACAGATCCAATAATACAAGCACGTTGATCAAAAACCCTCGGGTCTAAGGCTCACGCATACTATTACGATCAGTAATCCAATCATTTACAGTCACTGAGTAAATACCCATGTGATCGGATTACTACGAGCCGTGTTCGAATATGTCAATTCCATTGACATATCTATGATACTTGCTCCCACTATCCCTATAGTGTTCGACTGGCACTCTTCGTCAAAGCATGTGTCATACAAGTCGAATCTTAATGTCCAATTAAGATTCTTTGACTTGCGAACCTTTTTAAGTGATAAGGTGTAAGACTCTTCCCATTCCACGTCTTTATTCCATAAAGGCAAAGAGTCAAACCTTTATTCACATGGACTATATGTTCAATACTTATTTAGATGCCATAAAGATTTATATGAACAAAATACAGATGCCTTTATTAATATCATTTTAATAGTTTGTACAACATAATAAGATACCTTAATCTAACTATTTGTCCTCATTGGCATCTAAGGCATATACCTAACAATCTGATCTTTGTCTTCAACATAAGAAATGTACCTTTTCCTCTTAAATTTCCATTAGTATACCAAGTGTGTAATTTGGACATGGGTAGAGAAATCTATTCTATAAACTCTAGCACTGCGCAGACAGCATTTTACCTTGTGTTGTATCTTTATGCATGATTTACCTTCAATCCTTGTTCCTTTCCTCCAAATGTTATGTTATTCTAGAAAATATGAGAAACAAGGGTCAAAGTATCATATGTGATCAAATTATCAAGGAAACAAAGTCGATAAAAGGGGTAAAACTTGTGTAAAAATAACATATATCAAGTGTAATCCCAACTACGTCCTTCTTCTCCTCGAACACTTGGAGGCAATCCACTAAAATGATTCTCGAAGAATCACACAGAGACTTCTACACAATAGGGAGAGATGGATATTGATGACTTGAGCTCTTTGGTCACTCAGATTTCTACTACAAGACACTTCTATCCCCTTGCTTCTTTCACCCAGAAATAATGCAAGTATCTAACTTCGACTTCACACAGATCGCGAGCCTCGGATGGGGTTTTTCTAACAGTTCGTTTGATTTTGGGAAAGTTCAAACAACTTGTAATATCTCAGTAATAATGAAGGGTTCTTCTTTGAAGATGTTTGAGATATTTTCGACTGTCTTGGAATGTATAGAAAAACGTTGAGGAATTTTGGCTATGAAAATTGTAACCTTTTCTCTCAAGTAATTTCAGCAAAGTTTTGGCTTTATGTGCATAAATATTGGTGTTTTGGGTTTGCTGAGAGGTACTATTTATAGACATTTCTCGGGGATTGTCCGTTGGACACATGCAAAAGAGCGTGTCTCTTACGCAGCGCGTTAAATAGATCTTTTTTCTGACATTCCTGAAATCTGCTGGTTCCGATTAGACAGGAGCATGTTTTGAACTCTGATTGCTGACAGTCTAGTCAAAAGGTGGCTTGTCCACAAGTCATAATAGCTTATCACATTTAATACTCTTATCAAGCATTTAATGCATTTTGAATTTATTTCCCGTTGGAAATAAATTTCCGTTGATTATTGTATTTAAGTCCTTCATGACTTGAGAATTTATTTCAGGTGAATCCCTTCGTTGAACGCTTAAGTATCTTGAGCACTTGATTCATAATTCCTGAAACAGATCTTTAGCGCTTGACGAACGCTTAAGAACAAATTTCCATCTTCACTTGATTTCAGACACTGATCTTTAACTTCATCTTTGATAGACTCACCTAGAATTCTATCATAGACTTGGTATCTATACTTAGTCTAAAATCTACAAACATAAAAATTATAAGCCTAATAAAATTATAAGCCTAATAAAATTATATCTTTCATACGCTTATACAAATCTTCTAATAAAGTATAAACTTACATTTTATTTGGGGTCTAACAAAAATCCTAATTGTCATCATCAAAACTCTAACAAAAAATTCCTAACAGATTGGATTATTGGTCACAATAATGTGTGTGAGCCTTAGAATTGAGTAGTTACGAAAATTGGGCTTGTGACACTACACTTGTTATTAGAGTTGTTAGATCCTATTCACCCTTAGATAAGATAAACCTCAAAGTACGATCTAGGTGGGCAAGCAACAATTGTTTGTTGACTACCAAAATGGGATTCACTGTCTCGAGTAGTAAACAAGTCAACATCCAGTGCAATCATAGGTAAATGAAATTATAAGTTTTTTACACTAGACTTGTTATTAGAGTTGTTAGATCCAATTCATCCTTAGATAAGATAAACCTCGAAGTACGATCTAGGTGGGCAAGCAACAATTGTTTGTTGACTACCAAAATGGGATTCACTGTCTCGAGTAGTAAACAAGTCAACATCCAGTGCAATCATAGGTAAATGAAATTATAAGTCTTTGGCCAAAGCGGGTAAACTAACTCGTGTGGAACACGAGAGGTAGTTTGGTAATTTCATCTTGCTATGATTTATTAAGCACAACATCGAGTCCTGTGAGTTTGACACATTCCATGACTCTCACTCTATCGGGATATTACAATTAGAGGCTTATACTCACATGGTGTTTGTGACTAAAAGGTTCGTATTAACCAAATCATTTTAATCTCAATTGGGTTTCAATGTGGGTTCATGGGACTGGCTAGGTGACACCTACATCCTTGGTTTTCTCTCATTGCCAATTGAGACAAACCTAGATAATCGCGCTTTCAAGGAATTAAGTGAAGAAAATATCTAGTTGTCAAATAAGGTTAATCTAGTAACTTATATTTTGATTAACAAATTTATTTATTTAATTAATTAGATTCATTGAAATAAATTTATAATAAATAATTAGATTGATTTATTATTTCCTATTAGCCTAAATTATTAATTAGATTAATTCATATAGCTAATTATTAATTAATATCATGTATTAATTAGATTAATATATGTTGAATTTAATTAATAAGTGGATTAAGTTGAAAGTTAACTTAACCCACTAGGAATAGAAGTAGGCGTGTAACATGAGGATGATGGGCTCAAGGAATTAATAAATTCCAAGCCCATCATCTCTTTTAAATACATACCTAAAGGATTAACCTAATAACATAACACTGCATAACAAAGAGAAGAGAAAAAATTTCTCTCCCTTCCCTCACCTAGCCGTCGGCCTCACTGAGCCAGAGGAAGTTGATTTTTCTTCAAGCTTTTTTCCGGCGTGAGATCTAGAGGCAGGAACTCGGGGTTGCTACTACTGTTGAAGATCAGGAAACCATCCTTTTCAACAAGGATAGTTTTTGATGAAATTTGATTTCATCTTGTTTTTCACAAAAATTATTAAACCCCAAAAGTGATCTAATTTGTGAATCCGGATATTATTTTCCCGCATGAATCAGGATTCACAACTTTTTTGAGCCGGCTCGTGGAGTGGTCACCCCTAATCCAAATCCACCACCACCACCTTGTCCATTCCATCCCCATACCACCTCCAAACCAACACCATATTTACCATTTCAACCCCCAAACCCACCACTCAAACCAACCATCATGTCCTCTATTTCAGCCCCCAAACCCAAAACTCAAACCAACCATCATCAATGCCAAACCTACCAAAATAGTAAACTCGCAGCCTCCCTCTTGTTCGGGATTCCACTAGTGATGGTGGCACCTCCCCCCATCTGAAAATTTGCGATCAACAACCACCGCTTCCTTTGCAAATCACCGTTTTAAACCCACTATGTTCCCTTTGCCGATCAAAACTAAAGACCACAGGCCCCTTGCAAATTGCTACTCTCCCCTGAAAATCACCGCCACAGGCCACTATAAATAGCCGCCTCCCTCTACGAATATCTTTTGTACCTCCCCCTCCGAAAATCCGCTCGCTTGGTGTAATCAATATAGTGCGTGTTTTTGGATTGAATTTGGATGGTGGGAGATGGTGGTGTATTTGAGGAATCTTTTGCATGGACGAGGAAAAATGTATATTAGGGTTAGGGTTTTGGGGAAAATTGTGAAAAGAAAAAGGAAAAAGAAATAAATATAAAATAAATGAAAAATAATTAAAATATAATCTATTGTAAATATTTCTATAATTAAAGATATTTTTGTCATCACATAAAATTTCGGAAACATAAGTGTTCAGAGAGCGACAGTGAGTGCAATTTAATTATCACAAGGGTTTTTTTGTTAATTTTTTATCATAGGAGGCTTTTGAGAAATTATATAGATCAAAGTGGGGAAAATGTATTTTTCCCAATTTGATATAAAATTTTGTGTCAGATCAAACCACACTCATTATTTTAAGGAAGAAAGCAAAATAATTGATGGAATATTAGGATGTTTATGATTGCATGATTGGCCGACCTTTCTACATCAACAAGTTGACTTGATAATTAAACAATCTTTTACTATATTCCTTCATGCAGAGCCCACATATATATAACTAAACACTGAATCAATTAAACTACCATAATCATATTTTTCAGTGAATCTTCTTCACGTCATTATCAATGGCTGTTAAAATGAATTGTCTTCTTTATCTGTCCTTTTCAATCCTTATAGCAATTTCTTTCGTCCTTCTTCTTACACACTATAAGAGAAGTAAGAACAAAAGCAAGAGGAAACTACCACCAGGCCACATGGGCTTGCCCTGGATTGGCGAAACCGTCGACTTCTGCAAAGCCCAAAGAAAGAACAAACTATACGAAGAATTCATCAAAACCCGAATCCAAAAACACGGCCAAACATTCAAAACACGGCTGATGGGGTGCCCGACTGTCGTCGTGAATGGAGCAGACGCCAATAAATTCTTTCTGTCAAATGAATTCAAGTTAGTAGTGAGCTCATGGCCTTCTTCATCTGTTCAATTAATGGGTGAACATTCTATTATGGAGAAACAAGGCGGGGCCCATCGATGCCTGCGTGGAATTATAGCGACAAGCCTTAACTCTGCTGGCCTAGAAGGCCTAGTGCCCAAAATATGTAAAACAATTGAAATTCATCTGGAAAATTATTGGAGTGGTGGAGATAAAATTATTAGCTTTTATAGTCTTACAAAAGTTTTAACATTTACCATTGTTTTAGAATGCTTTTTTGGTATTGAGGTGAAGTCAGAGATGTTTGAAACATTTGAGAGAGTGTTGGAAGGTGTATTTGCTGTGCCTGTCAACTTCCCAGGGTCGAAGTTTTCGAGGGCGAAGAGTGCAAGAAAGGAGATAGAAAATATGTTAGTGGATATTATCAGGACGAAGAGAAAGGAAATAGAAGAGAATGAGAAAGAGAAAGAAGGGGAGGAAGGGACTCTACTTTCCCGGTTAATTGCAGCACTTATTCGTGGCGAGATCAGTGAGGTGGAGGTGGTGGATAACGTCGTTTTGCTCGTGTTTGCAGCCCACGACACGACTTCTTTTGCCATTTCCATGACATTTAAAATGTTGGCTCATCATCCAGATTGCTATTCGACACTTCTTAAAGGTAATCACAGATTTCACATTTCACTAGTTGTTAGTCTTTTGGGTTAGATAGATGTAGGATTTCGTTTGTAAATTACCTAATAGAACTTGAGGATTATAGACAAGTGAGGGAACGATGTTTCGTCCACTTACCAAACTAACTTCTTCTTTTATTACCATTAAGCATATATATCGAAACCTCTAAGCTCATTTTGTTTTCTCGTCATCCAGAACATAATGAGATAATGAGCAGCAAAAGACGGGAAGAAACTCTGACGTTTGAAGATATGAAAAAGCTTACATATACGTGGCAAGTTACGCGGGAAAGCATGAGGATTTTCCCTCCCATTTTCGGGTCTTTCAGAAAAGCAATCAAGGACATTGAGTATGATGGATACACAATTCCAAAAGGCTGGAAGGTAATTAACACAATATGTATATATATTAACCTCCTAATAAAAAAAAAAAATTCTTTGCAACCCAAAAAGAATCTGAAAATTCCATTTTCTTTTTATTACAATATATTTGTGTGCTTGTACACAGGTGTTGTGGACTTCATATGGAACACATTACAGTGGAGAGTATTTTGAAGATCCATTGAATTTCAATCCGAGTAGATTTGAGGAGACAATTCAACCATATTCATATGTAGCATTTGGAGGGGGACCAAGAGTGTGTGCAGGATACCAATTGGCTAAGCTAAATATCCTAATATTTGTACACTATGTTGTAACTAAATATGATTGGTCATTAGTTTGTCCTGATGAGCCAATTATTATAGATCCCCTTCCATTCCCATCTCAAGGAATGCCTATTAGAATTTCCCCCAAGTAGCCAACCCATGAAGAACAAAGACACAAAGCATTTTTATTAGTTGAAAATTCTTTATTCAATCATATTGTGAGACTGAGAAATAAGAATGCTGTACTAAAATAAAAGTTTTAAGTTAAATGATTCATACTTTGAAACTAATGATATAGAAAATTGTGATTTACTCAAAACTTGAGATATCGAGATCCGAATTGCCTACTAGTAATCAATTAATTTTACTATCTTCATTTGTGCAATTATTGGTTCTAAATCAATTATTTTCAACCTAATTCGTAAAAATAAATAATATACATAATATTAGTAGTGAAATTCAATAATACTAAAATTGTTAAACATCGGACGTCATACATTAATTTAGGAGATAATTACATACACACCCTTCATTTATTGGATGCTTACCATGAGTTCCTAGAGGTTTTGTAAATTATCAAGACACCCCGTATCAAATTATGACTACTCGAATGTAGAGGATAAAAATTGCTATATACTTTTACTGATAAAGGAGTGAAATTGTGGTATATTTTCATTGATAGGCGAAGTCATGATAATTTCTCAAACGGAGATTATTTTTCATAACTAAAGTACCACATAAAGGGATGTCCACGTAATTTAACCTTAATTTTAAAAATTGTGCTGCTATAATATTGGGGATATAATAATTTATTCGCATGTGTACTATCGAATCCAAAAGAAGGCATTTTTTTCTTTTTAGTTGTGTTTAATTCCATGTAGAGGGTGATTCGATGCTACCCCTTAGGATAATTATTAGGCATATAAGATAGGGAGCCCAAACTTAACTCAAAACTATGGTCAAAGGTAAAGGGCTGACTCCCCACTTATATACCTTTTCACACTTTTATGTGGAACCGATGTGGGATATCATAACAATTCATCCCCCTTTCAAACCGGACGTCCACGGACGGCACACTACGGGTGACAACCCATCCCAAAGCCCACTTACTGGGTGGTAACCCCCTTGGGCCCACATCCAGGGTGGGAACCCCTGGGCCCACCATTAGGTAGCCCCTTTCCGCAGCCCGCCTGAATCCGGCAGGTCGGACCAAATTATTAAGCATATAAGATAGGGAGCCCTAACTTAACCCCAAAACCATGGTCAAAGGTAAAGGGTTGACTCCCCACTTATATACCCTTCCACACTTTCATGTGGAACCGATGTGGGATATCATAACAATTCATCCCCAAATTGGTAACAATAAATTCAATCACAAGATCACAAATAACACAACTCCAATTTTCCAGCCAAGGCCGATACTTCAATCAATAATAAGCATAAGGATTTTACACAGCAGCGTATGTAACTTATATACCAAGAATAAAAAAAGAAATAACTTACCCTAACCTAATAAGGACTCTTAACAAAAATAGGACTCTTAATTGAATTACAATGAATAAAAATACTAATAGTAAAATAGATGTATGCACTATTCCACTCCCGCTGCTGCTGTCTTCTTTCCACGCCGCTCATACACGCGCCACACCTTCTTGTTCTTGCCCTCATCTTCATCTTCAGCTTCCATAATCACATTCGTATCTTCATCTTCAACTTCCCTAGTCACATTCACATTCGTATCAACTCCCGCCCCCTTAAAAATAACCTTGTCCTCAAGGTTAAAATCTGGAAATTGATGCATGAAATCCTCCACATCTATCCAAGTTGCATCATCCTCAGCGTGGCCCTTCCATTTGACTAGAAATTGCTCAACCATCCCACTTTTCCCCTCAACCTCTCGCTCGACCAGCAAGCTCTCAAGTTCAATCATTTTCGGTCCCAACTGCTCCAAGCTATCCGGAAGGTTCGCTTCCACCGGGTGAGTACCCACAACCCGCTTCAATTGTGATACATGAAATACCGGATGTACACGACTACCCTCGGGTAAATCAAACCGATACGTTGAAGCTCCAATCCACACAGTCAATTGTGATTGTTTTATTTTTTATAACTGAACTTAGAGGGAATCTAAGCTGCCTACGTACCCTAATAAAAGGGATCAAGTCATAACGTAGTTCAAAAAAGATTTTTTTTTAGGGGGGGTGCCGTACACAGTTTATACTCATGCGGGCCAAGAGTATCCATAGCTTAGCCACTGACACGCTAAAATCTAACGTGCTATTGTAGCAAGTGCACTAGTCGTGTGTAGTAATAAGTGTGGATGAAAAGTCCGGGTTGTCGAACCACGGAGACTTGAATTCTAGTTTAAGATTTGTAATGAAGTGAATAAACAAAGTAAGAATAAATTCAAATAAAATTTGTAAAGAACAAGAACAAAGATGGGCAAGTGATTTAAAACCAATTATAAAGGGAGACTAAGGCACATGCTAGGTTCAAATTGATCAAATATACTTATAAAGGTTCTTATTGAAGGATTACACTTATATTGTTATGGTGAAAACTCCTAAGGTAGAGAATAACCGATGTCTCGCGTATAAACTCCTATACTTAGATCGTGATTTCCCAAATATCCCTATCCGGAAATCTAACCACTAAACATGCATTAATGTACTAGAGTTCACTCGATTTGAATCGAACGACTTCACCCGGGAATCTTTACCTATGTCTAGGACAATTCCTCATTAGTTGCGGGTCATGATGTGAATTTCTTGCACCCTAAGTCAATTTTCTCCCGAAATATTAACCTAGGCATAAGATTCTAACATATAGTGATCAAGTATATGCAAGATAGACAAAAACACAATTCACATCACATAACAATATAAGAACAACCTCAACAATCATCTATTGTAAGCATATATCACAATTTGGCCTTACATGGCCCTAGTCTTACGAATTTAGTTCATAATTGAAAGCATAAAAGACATAAGAGGAATATTCATAGACATAAATGAAATGAAAAGCTCTTAAAAACTCCCCAAATGGTGAATGATGATGGATCTTGAAGTTGAGCCTTCAATCCCCAAGCTCTTTTCCTTCCTCTAGTTTTCCCCTCCAAGAGTGATGAAGAATGGTGATGAATGGTGGAGAAATCAGATTAGGAGCTGCCCCCCTCTCCTCCAAGAATCTGAAATTGATAGTGAATGATGAAAAGTATGGGTTCTCCCTCCTTTTATAGCCAAAATTCCACTAAAGTATGCATTAAGAATTCCCATTAAAGTTCCCCAATGAGAATTCCACCTAAGGTGATGCTTAAAGTTTGGCTTTTAAGATTCCAACCAGCTAAAAAATGCTAAACTTTCGGCCTTAAGAATTCCACCAAGCATAACCATGTGAAAACTTCAACAAAACACATGCATGCTGCCATTTTCTTGCTTTCCAGCGCAGTCTTAGTATTTTCCTCTTACAATTCTCCACAGATCTCCAAATTGGATGATTCAAGTCCCCATGTTAAGATAACACATAGATCTACAACTTGCCAGAAGGACATTTTGTCCAATTCAGTCGCTAAGTATACCTAAATTACGTTTCAATATGGAGGTTGTTTCTGATTTGGCACCCATAAAGTAAATCTACCAAAAAACACACTTATGACAACCCCTCAACACATGTGCTGAATTATGGCCAAAAGTGATTCTTACCCATCATATAATGCTGGAATTTAGGCTGAAAAGGAGTAACATTCGGACTATCCATGCCTAGGCATGACTAGGAAGGCGTTGGGGCGTATCCTGGCACATGTACTTTTCTGTTCGGCGCAGAAATCGTATTTCCTTCACAATTATCTCTATAGACCTCCGATTTGGATGTTTCAAGTTCCCATTTGAATCTAAGACATACATTTAAAACTTTTTAGAAGGAAACTTTGTCTAAGTCGGTCTCGAAATGTACGGAATTATCGCTCGAATGTGGTAGGAGATGCATAAACCGCCTAAGTGTTGAAAAACATGCTTGAACTTGTTTTGTACATCGTTTTTCTTCCCTTTTCTTCATGTATTCTCATTTATTACTTGTATTCACTTAACACACCTATTTAATGCAAATGTGACATGATTTAAGCAATAAATGAATCCAAATCATAAGAATTACGGTCTTAAAAACACGTAAAAACACCTCTTATCAACACCCCCAAACTTATCAATTGCTCGACCTCGAGCAATAAGAGCTATAAGGCAAGACCAACATCATTCAATGGGAGAAAACAAAATAACTAACTAACTCACTTTCGTGGAGTAAACGATTGCACTTAGCGGGTGCAACAAGCCTTTAAACCTTTGAGTTACCTCAAAGGACGAGTTATAGTCTCGTGAGGGTTTGCATACGATATACCCACAAAATCTAGCAAATTTTCAATCCCAACCGAATCAACACATCTCAATATGATCAACAAGAATGAATGGCATAAAATCAACCTTTTAAAGTTCACAAATATATATACATATCAACTACTTTTGCTCATGTGACACCAATACTTGAAACGACTCCCTAGGGTGTAGTGAAAAATAAATCTAGGGTATTATAGTCGAGAGGCATCCTTACCAAATTTTGGACATTAATCCCATATCTATCAACTTTTGATCAAACACAAGGCACAATAATTATAGATAATCTCATAGCCATTTAAATTACATTATCTCAAATATTCAACATTCAATTCATATGGAATTTCCATTAAACTTCATTAAGGCTAGATCATGTGCAATGTTTTATTCCATTAGGCTTTCTATGACACTCATGTAACAAGTTTTAGATCAATGACTCCCAAACTAGATAGTTTTGGGGCATTAAGTATAGAGACACTCCTAAGGATTTAATCACTCGAGTATCAAAGGCCACGAAATAAAACTAGATCTTTTAAACAATTCACTTCTTTTGGCTTGAGCATAGCTCAAATTAGCATAATAGTACAGTATATAGGTATGAAACTTTTCACCTCCGGTACGTATTAACCTGACCACTTTTGGTCATTCCAAAATTCAACCTTTTCAATTCATTGTTAGCATATAAAATTACTACCCAACTTATAACTTTATGAGAAATCTAAGTTAATATTTCTAGGAATAATTCCTTAAGTGTCTCAAGATGGTTATCCTCTCAACTCCTCTACCTTCGATTTAAGTGCATTGTGAATCATCTAAAGAATCAATTCTAGTCTAAGGTCTCCACGAGCAATTTCAAAGATATATATTCCATTAAATTCAAATTATTTCAAGAATTCATGCCATTTTTCCAAGTCAATCAATTTCAATGCATCAATTGGAAGGACTAAAAATTTTTCATGCTTGATTTTCTCAACAAAGAAACATATAAACATGATATCAAACAAACTTTCCCTAAAATTAAGCTAAAAATTAGGATTGCACCATCAAAGTTCAAAATAAGTACTCTTCTAAACACCCCTAAACTGAAATCCAACATTATCCCCAATGTTGTTACAACAAGCATACACAACAGTAAAAGAACACTTACAACCAAGGATGTTGAAAAACATCCTTAAACTTCCAATACATAATCCTATAGCTTCTCCTCCTCTCGAGTAAAATGAGCATGGTCCAAATTTGCATCATATCTAACACTTCAACTTTTCAAACCATCAAGCATAAGAAAACATACATGCCAAAAGTGCATGTTTGAACACAACATAAAGAAACAAACTAAACAAAACAAAAAAAAAATCAAAAAGAAAAACAAACTTACAAACTTGGGTTGCCTCCCAAGAAGCGCTAGTTTAGAGTCGGTAGCTCGACTTTGTGCTCTTTGAGGTTCAAATAGGTGGTCCATTTAACACGACCAAATCCTTGTCATGCCTCATTTTAGCTCCATGGTCTACTTGCTTCCACTCATATTGCGGGATTTTGCAATAAGCCCTTTGTATTGGATGAGTCTTTTCAATCTTACGAGCACGGCGATGGGGTGGAATGTATTTCATGCATAAATCTTCTTTTCCCTCTTTGTTGTGTTTATCATAGGGAATCTCATCCTCCAACTCGAGTGTGCCCTTAGCCTTGCCATTTGCACATTTCTCATCAAGGAAGGGTTAATAACATCGATATTGGAACAAGTAAGATCATCCATAGATGGTTTCCTGTTATTAGAAGCATCAAATATCACTTTTACATCTCCTACCCTCAATGATAACTTACCTTTTCCCATGTCGATCTTGGCATTGCTAGTGACTAGGAAAGGTCTTCCTAGAATCAAGGGCATCTCAACATCTTCCTCCATATCAAGGACCACAAAGTCAACCCGGAAAAAGAATTTGTCAACTTGTACAATAACATCTTCTATTATCCCCTTTGGTCTCTTAATTGATCCATCGGCGAGTTGGAGGCTCATTAATGTCGGTTTGGGATTTCCAAGGCCCAACTTCTTGAAGAGAGAATACGGGAGGAGATTGATACTTGCTCCCGTATCGCAAATAACCTTTTCAAAAGTAAGAGGGCCAATGGTGCACGGAATGGTGAGCCTCCCCGGGTCCTCACAAAGAGTCGCCACAATCCTACGGAAAATTTGATCCATATCCTTCTTTTTCGTTTTTTGTGCATTTGGAAATGGAAGACGAACCTCGATGGGATCATGCGTTGGAGTTGAAGGGCCAGCTGTGGAGGATACAGAATGTGGCGCTTGGCGTGACAATCGCGCCTTGGCGCAGCGACCAGGGCGCCTGGGCATGGATGGATGGGCCCTCGGGCGCATCAGTGCGAACATTATCACCTTTTACCTGTTCGCCACTTCTCAAGGTAATTCCATAGCATTGCTCTTTCGGGTTCTTTTCGTGTCACTTGGTAAAGTTCCCGGGGCTCTCTCGCTGATTGTCTTTGCCATTTGACCCATTTGTGTCTTCAAATCCTTCATATCCATCATTAAATCCTTCATCATAGTACGGAGTTCGTTGATTGCTGAATCCGATTTCTTTATTTCCTCATCAAGAGTTCATCGGTTGTAGGAGGCCTAACTTGCCTTTGTACATGAGGATACCTTGCCTTGAGCTTGGTTATTGTTGAATGGGGGGCCTTGGTGCTTGATAGATGCCGGGATGGGCATTTTGTGCCGGATTGGGCCTCCTTGGAAATTTTCGGGCACATGGAAGTTCAATTGAGGTTGATTGGCATTTCCAACATAGTTTACATTGCCAACCATTGTTTCCAAAGCAACTCTTCGCCCAACTATTGAACCAAGCAATCTTTTTAGTGGGTGTGATTTCTTCATCGGGATAGAGTTCATCTTCCCGGGCTAATTGCTCAATCTTGTCCCACAATTTGGCAATCGAGCCCAAGGAGATCACCACCGGCGCCGACATGAGCCTATTTCGGATGCGCGAACGGACTCCATCATGGAATCGTAATACTTGCTCGCTCAATCTTAGGTGTGATCCGGACATTTTCGAGCATGTTGTTTATCTAGCCCATGCCTCGGTAAGGACTCATGATCCCCTGCTTAAACTCCTTAATGTTGCTCCTTAGTCATTGATTTTGGAGGGTGGAAAGAATTTGCTCAAAAAGGCATCGACCAATTGTCCCCATGTTGTGATGGATTGGGTGGTAGAGATTTTACCACATGGTCGCCCTTTCCTTTAATGAGAGTGGAAGACTCTTAGACGAATTGCATCGAGATCCCGGGATGAAATTGGGTAGTCATGAGAGTATCGTCTAAAGTCTCCAAATGCTCATGAGGGATCATGGGGCTCTCCATAGAAGGGTCGCTTTGCACCATGATAAGATGGGTGCGGAATGTGATAATGTGTGCAAAGAAATTGGAAGACACGGGCCCGGTATAGTGTGGATCCTTGGAGGTTAGACTTTCTCGGACTGATGGAATCTTTGAGGAGGTGCCGGTTGCATAGC